>JAODLL010038524.1:4006-46656 GCA_026546735.1 Forbesichthys agassizii
AAAAAAAATATTTTTATTTTTTTCCCCCCCCCCCCCCCCCCCCCCTCCCCCTCCACACTTTATGAAGATGAACTAGACCCCCACACGATACACCAACATTTCTAGAAGATTCACGCATGGGCGATGGTCAATGCCAACACGGATGAAGGGGAAACTGTGTTTGTGTTTTACCTGAGTCCGTAGAGTACGGTTCCGTCGGGGTGAAGACGTATCATTCTGTTCTTCACAGTAACGCCATGAACGAAGGACTTCTTGTCATTGAGGAAGTAGGTGTCTGGCACCCACAGCTGGTCTGCCACTCGATTATCAAGCGTCAGATTGAGGGCAATCTCAGAGTACGACAGGCGCTTGTCCCGCCACGCTTGTTGAAAGTACATGGTCAAAGTATAGTCCTGCAAGAGAGACAGGGCGATGGGGAAGGTCGATTAAATGAGTCCCGACACTGGCAAGACTTCAAAGCTAACCTCACAACAGTCAATAATACAAAAATCAATGTTGGCCCGTCCGATCTGATGTTAATAAACCCACATAAACACAAAACCTCAAACAACACCCATTTACATTGCAAATGATGCCACAATTTTCAAAATGTTTTGTTTTACTTAATTCTCAATTGTGTATCAGATCTTTCATCCTCGTTTATTCTACTGTTAATTGCAAGGACACCCTGCAGGTCATTACTGGTCTATAAGGCCAAAGCCAATACTGGAAAATATAACTACAGTAGGGTAGGGGAGTTAATATATCCTCAATTTGTTTTAAGACTATGGCCAGAGAGAGCTCTCAGCTGGCTGCCTATTGTCTAATGTCAAAAATATCTGCTTCCACTCAGCTTCTCCTCTACTAGTAAAACCCTACAAACCCATCTGGTTCTTCCACTGCTCAATTTCACTTGCAATCTGTCTCCCCATCTCGATTAAATCAAATAATATTGTTTTCCTATAGTATGTCAGCAAAATACATTTATGAAATGTGTTCCTCTATGTATTTGTGGCATACACAAATACAGTAATCCGCTTCAATTTAACTTCAAAATGAATTCCTTCCTTCTATATTCCATTCTTCCTACCAAGTTTTTTTTTTTACTTTCCTCTGTCACAGAAGACATCCACACACACACACCCGTGCGGATGGATATGTTCTGTTACAGAAATCACCGTAAAAATGAATGAATATAAAAACTAATCACAATACATATTTCATATAGTAAAGCCCTTGGGCTTAACCGTAATGTCTATCATCATTAATTTCGATTGAATTTCTGTTCTTTGGGTTATTTTCTTTCTCAAAATCAGTTGCTACCTCACGCAACACAGTAAAACAATTGTTATTTCATTCCTCAACTCTCTTGCTGCCAACAGTGTGGGTAATGTTGCATAAAAAAGGGCAGGACTACATTAACTACTACTCAGTTCCTACTGAACCCCCTCCCTCTCTCCCTCCCTCTGTCTCATTATCAGTGTCCATCTTTATCACCCATCAGAAATGGTGACTGGCTCCTCTGTGCTGAGTGCATGCTATATCACCTGCACTACCGTACAGCAACATCCACTGTACAGTAATACAGCTGGATATCTCCTTCAACAACGTCCCTGAGATAACCCATCTGATTCTGCACGGATAAATAGCAGTTAAGCTACATGCAACGCCACAAACCCTAAAATGGCAGAATTGACATGGAGACTCATGACTAATACAGAAGCAATAATAACAGGCGGTATCCCTGCAGCTGCAATCTGAATTTAGAAAACTTGATTGTTTTGATGAGGAAATTATGTATTTTGTCAACAGGCAGGCATGGAGCAATGTTCTCTGCTTTCTCTCCATGGCACCAATGGTCTCCAGACTTGTTTTAAATTAACTGATGGACAGCTGTGTGTGTGTGTGTGTGTGTGTGTGTGTGTGTGTGTGTGTGTGTGTGTGTGTGTGTTTAAGAATGTACAGTAGAGCGACAGCACAGGGAACACCTGGCCATGGAATTTACCTGCTAGCTCCTGGCTGTGCTGTAGACGTCAGCGTAATTACAGGCCTCACAGATGTGTCTGTTTACCTTCTCCCTGACATCTCTGTAGCTTGGTTAGGGGCACAAAATGGTGCTGCGGCACCATGTTGTGCCCCTAATGTTGTACATTCTTCCCAATATAGTCTAGGACTAAATGTAATTATTAAAAACAACTGAGAAATGGTCCACTCTAATATCAGACTCTGACACAGCCCCCGAAGTTCTGCCGGTGGGCTACTGGATAAACTCTGGCAAACGCTCAACATTTATTCACATGACATCAAGCAGCATCTGGTTATTTCAGCGGCTGCATCTGCATGCATCTGAAATGGGATCATGATATTTTAATCAACATCATGCGGCCCTGATACACTCAGAGCGTGTGTATGCATGTCCCTCTTATAAGATTACGTCACAATGAAACAACCCCTCCAAAACAATTATACATTTTATTAAGGCGGGAACATTAAGAGACGTGACTATAAAGT
The DNA here is from genome assembly GCA_026546735.1 of Forbesichthys agassizii. Lineage (NCBI taxonomy): Eukaryota > Metazoa > Chordata > Actinopteri > Percopsiformes > Amblyopsidae > Forbesichthys > Forbesichthys agassizii. The sequence goes on from JAODLL010038524.1 coordinate 6,497, forward strand.
TATAGTACAGTTAAAAATAATCGCAAAGCAGGTTTAAAAAAAGCCCAGTGCAGTGGGAGATATACACAGCTTTACGCAAATACTCCCAAGCGGCGCTTTGACCTTCAATCCCCTTGTCATATGTAGGCTACACCTCAGAAAACCATTAATATCACATAGATGGTCCATTAAGCATCTTGTAAAAGGCATTGCAATAAAATTCCAACAACAAAAACTATCCAGAATGGAATAGATATATTGAGTAAAGATATAAACAAAAGCCTGAAAACAAACCATGGCTGGCTACACAGTGACAGCATGTCCACCAATAGTTTTCCGGGCTAACAAACCCCCATTAAGAATGACAAGAAGTATATTTGTGTTTTCCTGACAAATCTGACAGGCTTCGGCTAAAACAAGACCTCCATTACAAACATGCATGTCAGCTGTCATCCCCAACACGAATGGGAGTTACCAATAGATTGGTGGTGGTGGGGGCTATTGATGCAGTTAATACAGTACACATTACACTACAGTATACCTGTTGTAACTCATGTAATTAATATAATTATTTCATTACATGTTAAACAGTGAACACGGTACACACTGTTTAACATTACACTACAGAATAACTGTTGTAACTCATGTAATTAATGTAATGTAATTATTAATGTAATTCCAACAATATGAGACATTTAATTTGGCATATATACTTCAATGTCATTAGCTAACTATGCATAGTTTCACTTCTAATACTGTAGAATAATATAGTATTGACTTGTGTTGACTTGTTGCAGGTTGGTAGAGATAGTGGATGAAAGCAACATACTTTACTCTTATATTTTGTCAATATACGGGTAGCACACACCAGAGCCTTATACAAGTGAAACTGCTCTTCTCCTGTCCTCATCCCTGCATTACAGTATGGCTGGATGGACTTCCCCCATGTGGCTAATGCTTTCATCTGTCATGTCCTGTCACAGAGCATTTGTCTAGAAGCGGAGTAGAATCTTGGGCTAATAATGATGCTGATTGGCGCATGCATCCATCAACAGTTCAGGACCTTAATGAGAGGATCCACCCATCAATTTCAGTGGGAAATGAAGATGCCATCGACAGCGCATGACCGCAATGAAACAATTTGATACGTTATATCCTTACAGAAAGAGAGCCTGGTTATGGGTACCTGTTTTCAGGTGACAGAAACGCTGAGTCAAGTGGTGGGGACGCCTTTATGCCTTTGTTATGCCATAGAGAGGCCGTACTCAATGACTGCTTAACTATGGGCCTCGTGAAATATTACGAGGTCATGGGGCATTCTGAATGAGTTGCCAGCCATACACATCTTGAGTGACGTGACAATATTGATGCTGTTATGACTCCCGTTCCAGCGGGTCATTGTTCAGCTACTTAACTTCAATATAGAAAGTGCCTGACAGAAGAACCATTATGGGAGTTGTCAGCACATTAAAGACTTGTATTAGAGCCAGATATATTACTCCCTGTTTTTTACATTGACTTATAGGTTACCTGCACTGGGCATAATAAAATGTTTTTATTACCTATGCAAATTGTATTACTATGCAAAACTCTTCTGTGCCATATGTAAGCCTAGCACTTTATAGTGTCAAAGCCAACAAATTACAATAAGAAACTAAAAATATTATAATATAATCACATAAATACGTTATTTATTATAAAAAATGTAAAATCGATACTGAATAATGAAATGTATTATATATTTTAGAGATCATACAGATCAGGAGAAATGACTATGTTGTTTTACACTATGGCTTGACGTCTTAGCTGTAGCTGTAAAGACCTTATTATGCATTTATAATATAAAGCTATTCATTATGATTCTGTATCTTTGAAACTACAACACTTAAAAACAATATTGAAAGTACTATCAGCAAAGATAAGAAATGGAAAAAGCAATGTACTTGATTCACGTGTTCAAACAGAAAACCATGTATAATAAATGTCCATACACCTTGAGAAGAAAGGGCTCCAGAGTCAAAAAAACAAAACAAACATGATTTTCTTTCTCTGACTTTCCTTGATTCACCAGAACTGACTGTGTTGTCATAGCAACAATGAGTAAAAATAACATGAGCTTATTTTCCACAAGCTGAAAATAAAATGGAACAGGATCGGTTTGGACAAACAAGATCAAAATGGTTGCTAATTCACAGATGCAAATATAACCATATTCATGCGAGAAAGCGTAGCAATAAGGCCTTGTGTGCTCCCTTTGGGTCTCATCAGCCATCATCGGACGTGGCCATATCCCTTACTCATGTAAAGAAATGAACACCTGTCAGGATAATGACGGTAATAAAGGGAGCGTTCACGCCCCACTTATTTCTCCATCCCAAAAGCCACTACGGCTGGTTTGTTTAAATCTTTTAATTCACAGCCAGCTAATTAACATTCAGAGAAGAGTATTACAGTACAGGCCGTTCCTCTTACCAACAACCAACCGCAGGTATTTTACATGTAATTAACAAGCGGGATGAGGAAAAGACAAGGAACGGAAATACCCCTCATTTCCTTGCCTCCCTATTGCAGTAATCACTATACTCAGCCCCTGCTGTGTCTGCTGACGATGAGGCTGGGGCTCGACGTCTATGCAATCACTTGTACTAACTATAATGTGCAGAGTACTTTTTAATGCATTATACCATGGATGGGATTTAGCTGCTGCATATATAATTTACACAAACAAACAAGATTATGTAAATGTGAGATAAACAAATAATGACACGAAGTGATTGGCAGACAGAGAGAGAGAGAGAGAGAGAGAGAAAGCAAGAAAGCAAAAGAGAGAGAAAGAGGTGTGTGTGTGTGGGGGGGGGGGGGTATTCAATATATATATTTAATATATGCCACACAGTCTGACCTGACACAAGACCCCCGTCCCGCTTTAAAATAACACATCTGCAATATCATAGAGATGAGACTGCGATCAGCAGACCTGTCGATTTCCATGGCCCGACTGCATGGCTGACCTTTGTGCTTCTACAGAGCCGCCCCTCACCCCCAAGCAACAGCAGAACAGGAACTGTGTATATGCACACAAAATGTGCACAAGTGGTCCTCATGCCAATATGCCCATAACGGACATGGAAAGACAGACACCCCAGCCTCTGACAGAAATAATAAAACATCATTCAGCAATACACTAGCTCAAAGGAAATCATACCTTTCATTTCAGCACAGGCTTCATATTCATCTTATTTTTCAAATCTCGACTATGTGCTTTTAAGGAGGAGATCCCATCTTCACACAGGGGGAAAAGATTGCTTTGAAACATCTCTTTCTATTTTCTCATTATCATCGTCAAACCAGTGGGACAGGCCTGATGTTCGCATTTATTATTATGCCTAGCGGTACAAATTAAAGAAAAAAAAAGCTAGAACTAACAAAAGGTATAGGTCTGCCCACAAAGGAGAATACTTTACGTTCCCATTGGAAATGTAAGTAAATAGAGGAAATAAACATGGCTCCACCACTGCTAGACCACCAGAGGCATTTATTTCACTACTGTACAGTAATTAAAGGGTCTGGAAACAAGCATTCAACCCAAAACAGGACCTGTCTCCTGGCCGACCTGCCCACTAACACACATCTATAATGAACTCACAGCTTGTCACGTCTGTGTTGCGAGTCAGTGCCAATTTACACCTTTCGTCTGACACAGCGTTTGGAAGAATACTTCAGGTGGCTGTTCATTCTGGCTAGAATCTGGGGGCCAAGGAAGTGAAGATAGGTATTCTGGACTAAGGACGCCAATTACATTTCACATCAAACCATATTTAAGTCCAGATAACTTTGGAGAATCAAGTTCACTACAATATATGTTCTCCTCTCCTTCATACGCTTCTCTCTAATCCAAGTCATTATTGTACTCCTCGGCAGTTTTAAAACAATCTTAAGAGAGACAATCTAGTCCGCTGCCTGGCATGACTGGAATATAGGGCTGCTGGAAGATGTTGGATCTAAAGAAGGCAGGTGTGGGAGCTAGGGATCTGCCCGGAGGCCAGAGGAGAAACCTGCAGTGATAGAAGCTGTTATGTAACTGAGACGGAGGAGTTCACTGATGTGTTTTTTATTTTAATTCTAAAAACATTTTCCATTTGACCTCTGTCTCAGTCGTCCATGTGTCAGCCTGCCATTAACATGGTCCGGATGGGAAGGTTGTCTGAGGAACTAGGGATTATATATGCTATAGGCAGCTGCATGACGTAACGTCACTCACTGTTTGTAGGTGCAGTTGTGTTACGCATGCGGCTACGTGAAGCACTTTCTCTTCCCTCAGTGAAAGCTTGTGTGTAGCCTAGATGTATTACATCTGAAGTGAGATAACTGCGTTTGATTGGGATCGAGGGGAATTACGTGGATATTGAGCTACGATGTAGATGCTGAGAACCAGTTCAGACATAAAAGGAAGGCAGAAAAGGCTCCCTGCAAATGTCCTTGAAACTCCCAAAGATGATCCATTTGGCCGCATCCTGCTTACATCCATCCAAACCCTTTCGCTATCCAAAAGAAAACACTGAGAATTTGCTACGATTCATCATTGGCATTATCACTTTTTTTTTTAATGATCCAACATTCAATAAGCTATTGAATATCAGCATCTCATTATTTTTACAACCCCTATAAGTAAACACATTGCAGTCATATTACAACATATTATTTCACAAAAACACTGATTCAGTTATAGACGAAATTGCTGAGATGTAAAATAAATTTGAATTAAATCATCATAGTCCTTCCCCAATGGCTATATGCATGTGTTAAAAAAGTATAAAATTTAACAAATTTCAAAACTAGATATAAAAAACGATTTCATAAACATCTGTCATAATTTCAGTGAGCCAGGTAGCAAATGTGTTAAATGAAAATCATATAGCAGTATGGATATAGCCTTTAGCCTATGCCTAAACCAGGTGGGAGACAATGTGGTCATAATTTCAGTGAGCCAGGTAGCAAATGTGTTAAATGAAAATCATATAGCAGTATGGATATAGCCTATAGCCTATGCCTAAACCAGGTAGGAGACAATGTGGTCGCAGCTGGACTATCAGTCAAACCGATCAATAGGTGGTGCTCTTGCATGGGGGGAACTTTGCCCGTCCTTTCTAATTCACACATGATGACGTTTGTAACGGATGTGCAGTGAAGCTTTTTAAAATATTCCAGTGATTTTCCGTGTTACCGGAGAAGCGGCTATTATTAACAAATTGTTTACGTCATCCCTCACGAACTGACAAAAGGTGAAGATTTACGCAAGCAGACTATGATGCTTCTCTTGCCGAATTGGACTATGACTTATACCCCCTTATGAGAAACCCCCTACTGAGTCACATTTTTCTTTGTCATATTCCTAAAATTGCACGCGGATATGTCAACAAATGTGCAGCACCGACGGCTAACACAGAAACCAACAGGAGTAGCCTATTCTTTGCGCGCAAGGGTGTGCGTACAAGTGCGCCAGTGAGCGTGTGTTTTGAATTCAAATGCAGCCAGCACACCAGAGCAGAAAATGCAGAGCTAGAAACAGAGACCGACCTTGATCATGTTTTTTTTAAAATTTTTTAAATGGAGCAAGCTAATAATATCAAGCATCAACATTTAAATATTATTAGCAATCTCTCCAAACCACCCATGTAGGTCCTACACCTTAATCAAGGCGTTCCAAGTTAAGCTACTTCAGACGAATCACATCCATGGCATGCATAATTGGAAACATTAAACAGAATCATTATTATATTCATCAGATGCACCTACCATATTAACTTCAGATACCATGTCTATGCTCGCTATATCTATATTCATGCCCACTGCCACCGGCGCACCTGTAAAAAGGAAAAAATATTGTGAGATAATAATACATCTTTAATAATTTAGATTTGAGATTTTTTTATGACGCGTGGATATTTGGTGCTATTCTTCCAGCTATTTACGAATGGCAAGCTTCGGCAAACATTTGCATTTGCCTTGTGTTAAACAAGAGGGGCAAGCTTATTGAAATAAGACATATGTGAATTGAATCCTGCAGGTTAGTGCATCCTACACATTAAGACATCTTCACCAACCAAACATGCAATCATTATTAGCACATATAGGACATTGTTTAGCCAATGATTAAATGTATCGCAGAAACAGACCGAGGCTGTTAAACATAAATTCGTTTAAATTAGATTTACCTCCGAAATCTGGCCTCAACCGAATGTCGTATCCTTTCATTAGTCTGTCCACTGTGTCTTTTACCAGTGGCATATTGCTGGGATCTTTGATATCCTTTATGCTGGGGAAAGAAGATGGTGTAATACAAATGCCTTATTAATACTGTAAGACGCCAGACGTTCAACATCAAATATAAAACATACCGATATATAAATTAAGAATCATATTACCTTTGAGCATATTTAAGAGTCAATAGCAACGAAAATGTAAAAATCCCAAGGTGTTGTTTCCTCAGCCTCCCCATCGCAACAGTTTTGAAGTCTTTTCGGGATGCGACTGAGGAGAACGTACATCCAACTTACTCCAGACAGTGCAGAGAAGCCAATGAGGGGCGCATGCGCGCAACCACCACAAGATCAAAGAGTAGAGACTGATGATGGTGGATGAGCAGTTTCCATTGCAGAGAAAAACATTAAAGGGCCAAGTGGATGTGCGTAATGAATAAGAAAAAGAAGAAGAAAAAAAAACATCTTACACCAGCATGACAAATATACATTAAATCACTTTTTATTTATTGTAACCTGGATACAATATGTTTACAATGAAAATATACATATCACATCTCCACAAACTTTCAAAGCCAAGAGCTTGTTTTCCATGTTTACATTTAATTCAAAGTCATAACAACAAAATCCCATGCTAGTGGTTCACATCAATATACACATAACAATTATAGATCCATACATACAAATTAAATGAATAAATAATTAACTCCCTGTGCAACATGCAATGTTTCTAGAGACCTGCGGCAGAATTCAATTGTTATGGCATTAGAGCTTGAAGTGTGATGAAACAAATACAATCCCACAATACATTTTCTCAGGTTGAGTACATTCCTGAAGCTGTAAAGAGAGAGGCAGGCCTCTTTAAATTGCCTTTGATCTCGTTGTAGTGGGATATGTGCTTCTGTAGAGGGCATGCTTCTGAAAGGGTTGGTTCACTGTTGCATCACTCTTAGTTACAGTCATCATAGATGATATCATCCACTTGTTTTCAATGTGTTTGTGTGTGTGTGTTTGTATATAGCATATTTTGTTGTGCTCGTCATTTGTGCGTGTGCATGAGGTTGTGCGTGTAGCAGGTTTAACATGAAGCCTATGAAGGGCAGTTCTTCAGTGACAATTTTAAACGCAAGTGGCCAGAGACCGCAATGTGTGGAATGAATAGACAAGCGGTGGTAGAGCAAGCCAGGCTGTGATTCATTTCCTCCGCCAGATGAAAGCAGAGCAATCGCTGAGTGCTTGTTCACAGAGCGGGATGGGGGGTGTGGGGGTGAAGCTGAATTGAATCTGAAGGTCTCTAAGACAGCACATGCCCAGCGAGGTCCTCCAGCTTCTAAGTGGGTGCATCTGGGTCTCTGCGAAACAGCACAGAATGTATGGGCCAGAGGTTTATTTCTACAATTTAGAGAAGGTTTAGGGCCGAGGTTCGACTAAAGGGGGTTGGTACCACCACAGCGACTGCAAGACCTCTTTTGCCATTGCAGGAGAGGAAACAATGAGATCTGTGATTTAATTATATTAAAACCTTAACTTTTCTTATTCTTAAACAAGTGGTTAGTAGGAGTGGTATGGGGATCCAGAGCTGTATGCCACTGGGAAGACAAAAAGTGCTCTTTCTTTCCGAGACATGTCAACAGTAAGCAAAGTGAACAGATAAGATGCTTGTCTGAAGCTCACCATCTCGTCTTTCTCTTTATCCCGATGAACATTCTAAACAAAACCACCATAAAAATTCAATGACGGGAACATAAGAATCACGATGAGTAGATTTGCACTCCCTAGAGTTATGTAACCCTCCCTCTCTATCACTCTCACTCGAGCTGTCTCTCTTCTCTCCCTCTCTCTTGCTCTCTCTCTCTCTCTCTCTTTCTCTCTCTCCCCCTCTCCCCCCCTCTCTCTCTCTCTCTCTCTCTCTCTCTCCCTCTCTCCCTCAGACATGGATCTGTGTGTTCTATAAGTGGCTCAGTCACATGCAGCAAAGTGATTTTAGTTGCTTTTCATGTGGAAAACGTATGGATGTGGTGGTTTCTTATACTGTGAAATCCTCTACCATTTCAATGTCCCTCAGGTAAATGCAGTATAAAAGGATCATAGAAGGTACTTTATTATTCGCAAATTAATGAGAGCGTCGAGCCATTCCTTACTACAGATATGTCACATTAAGTGCCAAAGCGCTGGATTCAAAACTGCAACAACGCAACCTAACATTGTTCCTCTATTTTTTCAACTGCTGGGGCTGTTTCAGCATCAGAAAATATGCATGTCTTTCCTGCCGAGATAAAAGTCTTTGACAAAAAAAACGTGGGCAGTTATTGTTCCACTGAAGCTATTGTAATTAGAGCAGAGAAGCATAACATAGGTTTTGTGATTCTGAGGAGCAAAAAAATCATAACCGTGGTCAAAGAGGGATCTTCAGTGTACATTGGCAATGTACAACATGAATTAGTACACACAGGCACACGTTCAAATAAATGTTGCAAGCAACGTTTTTTTTGGATCAACTATTTTGCCAGAATGTAGTGAAAGGCGGTAGATGAGGCACACATTGCAAAGCGGTTTCAAACATGTAAACATGGCCACAGTGCTTAAACAGTACTACTGTATGTGCGTATATATAAAACCCGTAGAGCACACGGAATATGAACTTGATTCACCATCACTAATAACATGAACTACATGCCTGGGTTTCTCCATGTTGTCTTTGGCCAGGTAGCTATACCAGTAGAGAAGGTTGAAGAGAGCGAAGCCCAGCGGGAACAGAACGCGGGCGTACAGATCGATGGGGCTGGTGCCGGCCAGCTGGGGGATTTGGGGAATGGCTGAGCCCTGTTGGAGAAAGGTCTGCATGGGCGTCGTCAATGCTGGCTCGCTGCGGCACACGGAGTGACTTCTCCTCTTGAGGCCTACCTGAGGGCTGCTGTCCAACTTGGGGTGGGCAGTGAAGGATAAGGGTGGTTGACAACAAGAGATCGATGGTGAGCAGTTGTTTTGTTAGTTAAAGTTCCTTCATTAAATCAATAGTATTATCAGACAAATATACGATTGTACGGTGCAATTTAAAATTCTGCATGAATGGATGCATGTCTACTGTGCTACAGGTGATGTAGGGGCCCAGTGCGCTTCTCTGAAACTGTGTTTGCCACGGCACATACAGAGCACAGCAGGTAATGTGTCCGGTGCACGTCAGAAGAGGAAGAGTGCACAGTGATGAGCAATGAACACTGAGGCTATTTTTAAAGTATCTAGCCATGCGGTCTACACATGAGACCCCGACGAGACACTATTTGGTGATTTATGGTGTTAACATGAAGCACATAGCAGCCTCCATGAAGCGATGAGAGTGTAACTACATGTAGTTGTATACGTGGATGGGAAAAGGCCGTGGCAACTGCACAAACCATGTATTATCTATCACATTAATTCTTCACCTGAGGTTCAACTTCTAAAGGTGGAGTCAGGGATTCTGGGGAAAGGCTGTTGCTACACCTCTTCTTTCAATGCTTGCAATAGCTTGATCCCTCAGATGCTTCTAGGTTAGTGCTGTGCTGCGGTCGGCACAAACTTTGTTTGTGTTCCATTTACAAAGTGAGGACTGTGTAGAAACAGTGGATTATTGTGTATGCACACAGAACGGATAGCCATCGGAACATGAGCATACATGTTTGCTACATTTGACATAAAGCATATTAGATTACAATCGCTGACTCCTCCTTCAAAGGGTTTTCCTCAAATTGTGTCAAAATCATCAGATAAAGAAGCATTGAATAAACGTAAGTGGGAAACATTCATACTGTGTTTTACAATAAAGGTATTTCAAAAATTAGAAATACTATTTTTGATAATGGACAAAACATGTTAACCATCCGCTAAATGTTAGATATAATATGATAAAATTCCAAACATGCGTGTATATACTGTAGAATATAACTTGGTTGTTCTGGTCCTCTTAGAACATTCTGAAGCATGACAGTGCTTTTGTAAACTGTACTCACAGAGTCTGTATCTTCCTCATCACTACCCGTAGCTAGCATTTCCAGCCCGTCTTGTCGGGCGTTCTCCTTCTTCAGGCGGTCGGCTTGGAGGGTGGCAAAGTAGTTGACCGCCGCAAACTCGACAAGAGCAGAGGCGACGAAGGTGAAACACACCGCAATGAACCAATCCATGGCAGTGGCATAGGCCACCTTCGGCAGAGACTCACGGGCACTGATGCTCAAGGTAGTCATGGTCAGCACCGTGGTGATGCCTGGTGGAACATATCAACAAAATGAGTTTGGTGTTCTTAAGGAACATACTTTTCATCAGTCTTGTAGGATATTCTGATAGGCTTCAAAACATCATATTCTTGTTTTAGTCAATGGAGTTCTGACCGAACCTCTCAGAACTGATGTATGATTAGATTCTGAAGATTCAGATGGGAATGAGGGGAAATTACGTCAAGGTAAAAATGTGCGAACCCCCCCTCCCTTCACTACCAGGGGTAGTTACCCAGGGGTAAATAACAGTGTATGCCACTCAGCACTCTCTGGATGTCAAAACAAAACAGCATTATTGTAACAGTTTTCTTAAACACAAATTGATGAGTTCCCCTTTAATGTGGGTGGGGTTTGTAATCCTACGCATTACAACAAAATCGCTGTGCAGGATGAGCCTGGAAACATTTGCCCCAACATCCCACCCAATGGCAGATGAAAGAGAGGGGGCTGCCTATACTGTATACTGTACTGTAATATACTGTACCAGCCACTGTGCGTGCAGGAACCGACTCTTTGTTGATCCAGAACGAGACCTGCGAGAGCACCACAATCATGATAAGGGGGACGTAGGTCTGGATCATGTAGTAGCCCAGCTTTCTCTGTAGGTAGAAATAAACCACCTGTACCGAGTACTGACCTGAAACAGAGACAAAGTTGCCTGCCTTTGAAAAAGGGGGACTATCTGTGCTGTAGTTATACCACATTCATTATGGAATATAGCCTAAGAGTAGCGCAGGCACAGGATTGAGAGGAAAGCACAATGGGACATGAGAGGTAGATACACACAGCAAGGCGTGTTTATTGTCACATACACACATAGCGACATTCAGGCAGCATAACAATAAAAAAGGTGGGAAGAGGAAAAAGAAGAATGGAGTTGTGCAAGTAAAATGGAGGAGGAGATCGAGGGCATGTTGTGTCAGTATGGGTATGCATAATAAATACCTGTTGATCGCCCCACCCATGACTCTCTTTATTTGCTAAATAGGTACAATTCCACCGTGGCCTCATCCACTATGGTTATTGCAGGGGTCAGTTAGCAGGGAAACACAAAAAGGCTCTCTACACTCTACACTCTCTCTCTCTCTCTCTCTGCTATTGTTAGGATTTAAAGTACACCCTACACCTTCCTGCATCGTAAACCTCTTATTTTTTTTATCTAGTTTTATGTAATACAGACATTTTTATAGGGTTTGTTTATGGTTGTTGATACAGTATATTTAATATAATGTGGTGCTACAGTATGTTATGCTATTAAAATGTGTTTTATAGTGGTTACAAACACTTCTGTGCTGGTCTTTCTTTGTTCAAACTGTTTGAAAGCATGCAGTTTCTTTTTAAGGCAGATCACATGCATCAGGCCTGGCCACTTGACCATCATAGAAGGCCACCCAAGGAAATCTGTGCTCTTGTTGAGCAACTACAGTGGGCTACTTCCATTGTGTAATGCATTGTTAAAGAGCTTGGACAGAGAGCACCATTTGTTTGCTATCACCTTTTCACATGCCTTAGATCATACGGAATACATACATTCAGATATTTTCGTATGAAGGTACATTATCTTTTTAGCAATGTTGTTGGGTAAATGTAAACATTAAATATCCAGTTTTGATTACAACATTGAGTGTTATTAGTTATTATTAAAAATAACACACTGACCTGTGTTTGTTCTGAACACTTCACTGGACAAGGTCTGCCCTACCAGGTCGTACTGCAGCAGACTTATGGATTCTTTAGGACAGTCCACAGACACAACTGGCCCTTTCCTCCAGGTGAAGACCATTTCACTGTTGGTGTAGGCAACTAAAAAGGCATGGCCGTATAAAGAAACATCTTAAGAGTATTGTTTCTGAGGTTGGAAACATTGATGACAGACAGAATATCATGTATTTAATTCTGTAAGTTAACATACTGTATAGTGAAACTTAAATCCAGCAACACTTACAGCTTCCAAACCTGAGTGGACAGGTGTGCCCATCCATTGGAAAATCCATAAGGTCCATGGGACACTCTGCACTAATGGTCAGCCTATCAGCAGACAGATACGTGTTTGAATACAAATATATGTATATCCTAAAAGTATCCATTTCACTGCCATTACCGGTGTCTGCAAAGGTGTACGTTCATACGTGTTTACCTCATGGTGTAGAGAACAGTACCATTCTGCATGATGCGGAAAAGCTTGTTGGGAGTGGTCGTGTTATGGCAGATGGATTTCTTGGAGTTGCGGAAAAAAGTGTCTGGAGTCCAGATCTTGTCCACCATGCGGTTATTAAGACGTAGGATCTCAATGGGGCCATCAAACCTGAGCCTCTCGTCCACCCACATCTGACGAAAGAACATGTCTATGGTGAATTCCTGGTGGGTGAACACAATAATTGACAGTAAGTATATTGATGCTGCTGTAGGAATGAAAGCCTATAAAGTCTATACAGTTTCCTCATGGATTTAGGTTAACAATAAACATATAGGACAAATACATAATTGTTCATGGCATGAACAATTTATGAATTAATCATTGTATTATCTACCATGATATACACTTATTTTGGATTAGGAGTAAAGAATATTGTAATATGCTTTATTACCCCCCCCCCCCCCCCCCCTTCCTATTTAATAAGATTAGATATATATGATTTGGCACAGCTGAGCATGAAGACAAGTTATATTACATCTTAAGTATATAGACGCATATGTTACATATTTATTAATTATCTTATTATAGAATGAAATATCCTACCATATCAACATCTGAAACTGGCCCAAAGCTAGTGACAAATATGTCCGTTTTAACCTCTGTCACACCACCTGTGGAGGAAGGTCAAAGTTCACTACACATCACCATACAACAATAAAGAAATATTTTCTGTAGTTCCATCAATCACTCAAATAGTAACATACAGAAACGTGCCTATTTAAAGTGAGACCATTTACACTCTTACCTCCAGATCCAGGACGCAATCTATTGTCGTAACCATTCAACAGTCGATCCAAAACAAGAGTGATGTTGTCTGCATTGACCCCATCATTTCCATACACATGACCTACACTGGAACGAAGAATTGCTCATGTTATACCTGCTGTTAACGGTTTTACAACCCACACATTGCTTATTATGAACAGAGCAAATAAAGGGAAACACTTACTTTAACAAACATAGGCCTATTAAAGTGACAAAGGTTAACGGAAACACGTTCATTGTCACTAATAATAATTTTGCCTAAACAAATGTATATCCGTTGTCTAAGCAACTCATACGAAATAGCAGAAACAGGCGTCACTGGAATATAATGTGAAAGACTTAAATGTTGGGACCTGAGAGGGCTAAAATCAGTGCTCTAATCTAATTAAAGGATTAGCAAATCCACTCAATGTTCAGACATGTTTCTGTTGCTTTAGTTTACAAAAAAAACATGAACTGAATTCAATAAACTGGGTAAAGGCTATTATTTGACCAAATAACTAAGTAAAATGACAGGTTGAAAGGTTTGGTTTTATGAAACGTGCCTTTCCATTCCATTTCATGTATGTATTTTTCTGAGCAGCAGGTGTCGCTGTATGTACGTAAATGGTTTCGCGCAGTATAAGGACAATGAAGAAGAAATGTCTGGGTGGGATGTGCATGATTCAGGAAAACTAAGAGCAAATATCATTTTTATAACAATTTCAAACTCTCATATTCTGAAAACGTAATCGATCGATATATACTAACTTAAGTAGCAATTCGTACTAGTCATACAACGACTGACTTGCTAGCTACTCTAGCTGACATCAGAGAAGGTGCAGTGATCATCAGCATGTCAGTACATTTCGAAGAGAGAAGTGGTGTCATCCCCTGCAAGACCCCGTGGGGTTCGTGGTACCAAACCATGGAAGAAGTCTTCATTGAAGTTGACGTGCCTCAGGGAACATCGGGAAAGGAAGTAAAATGTAGTTTGGGTTCCAAACAAATAGAACTGCATGTCAAAGGAAAGGAAATCTTTAAGGTGTGTGAGCATGTCGGCTGTAGAAAGTTCCACTGAGCGAATCGATGTGCTTTGCCTTTTCTTTTTGACAGTGTCACTGGTTCTCACTTTGATTCAATTATGTGAATTCCTTAACTATGTAAAATGTTAGCACTACATGATAGTGTTACAAATGGTACGTTTAAAAAAATGTTTTTTAACAAGAAGGCATGATTAAAACTTTAGATTAGATCAAAGGACTGTTCAAATTCTGTTTGGCTTGACTGTTTTGTTTATTTAGTAAGAGTGACCATTAATAATACTCTTCCACCCTCCGGCCCCCTCACAAATATTCAGGGAAAGTTATTTGGCACAACTGTGTCTGACGAGGGGACGTGGACATTAGGTAGGGTTGTGTTTATTTAACTTATTTACTCAGTTTGGATGTACCAATCCCACTTTTAATTGTATTTATGTATCTTGCCTCAAGAGGATAAGCGTTTAATACGCATCATCTTGATGAAGACCAACAGAGAGGCAGGAAACTGTTGGACATCCCTGTTAGAGGGGCAGTACTGTGCAGATGCCTGGGTCCAGGACCAAATGCAGAAGAAGCTTACACTGGAGAGATTTCAAAGAGAGGTAGGTCTTGTCCAATCTTGCAGAGCCAGCATTTACTTCCAAAAAGTCTGTGACACACTGTTTGTTTTTGATGAGTTCACATGTCAACAATCTTTCTCCAGCATTGTTTACTACACCAAGTGTAATCAAAGATTTACCCATTTACCCAAGTATGGCAAAGACGTCTTATCTTATCTTCCATCCATTAGCACTGTCATAAGCAACTCTGTTCTGAATGTCTG
This sequence comes from Forbesichthys agassizii, assembly GCA_026546735.1. Lineage (NCBI taxonomy): Eukaryota > Metazoa > Chordata > Actinopteri > Percopsiformes > Amblyopsidae > Forbesichthys > Forbesichthys agassizii. The sequence goes on from JAODLL010038524.1 coordinate 21,793, forward strand.
ATACATAAGGTGCATCTGGAAAGTATTCACAGAGCTCAACTTCTTCCACATTTTTTTATGTTACAGCCTTATTTTTCCAAATCAGATTCAAATATTTTTCCTCAAAATTCAACACACAATACCCCATAATAACAAAGTGAAAAACAGTATGTTTGAAATGTGTGCACTCTCAAGCTCAATCAGGTTAGATGGGGATCATCTGTGCACATCCATTTTCAGATCTCTCCAGAGATGTTCAATTGGGTTCAAGTCTGGGCTCTGGCTGGGCCACTCAAAGACATTCACAGAGTTGTCCCGAACCCACTCCTTTGTTATCTTGGCTGTGTGCTTAGGGTCAATACGTGACAAAGGAAGATGAACCTTTTCCCATTCTGAGGTCCAGAGCGCTCTGGAGCAGGTGTTGGTTAAGAATATCTTTGTAAATAACAAAAAGACTATGAAAACCATGAATGTATGTACATTTTATAATATATTCCTGTAATGTGCAGTACCCCTGGCTCTTGTTTCCGTTTGTATAAAATAATTTGTGTATTGAATAAAAATAAAAATAAAAATTACAAAAGCCAGCCAGCACTGTATTCCAGACTTTACTTAAAGTAAAGACTGGCTCTGCGAGACTAGGATATATCATGTATCAGACGTTCAGCACAGTTTCTTATGTGACGTAGACTTTGGGGTAATAGACGGAAGAGGCTGAGACTAGTTCTTGACAAACTACCGATGGGTAACTCTTTGATTACACTTAAATTGGAGTAAACATTGCTGGCGAGAGGCTGTGGATATTTGAACTTAACAAAAGTAAAACCAACACCTCCCCTTTATTGCTCTACAAGTTTTGTCTCCAATTGGACATGCACTGCCCAAGCTGGGATAGTTTTGTGCGGTGCGGGCTGCACCACTTTGTGTGAGGGCTGTAAAATTAATCTAATTGTAATCGCGATTTCAATTAGGCCTCTCAACAATCACAAAAACAATGTAATCAAGAAAAAGATAATGCAAGTATACTTTTTTTTGTCTCGTGTTCTGAATGACACACACTTTCGCCTTTTTTTGGGTGAAAATAAAAAATCAACAGGAAATGTATTAAGGTACATTTCAGTCACATTGACTAAGTGCAGTAATTGCCATATGTTTTCAAAGTAAATGAGTAATCGTGTTAAATAATATTGACTAAAATATATATGAATTTTTTACATAATCGAGCAGCCCTACTTTGTATTCCCTTGTAGAAACATATTTTTTTTCGATGTGTTCGCAGAATAGACAGCTAGCAGACTGAAAAGATATTTGCATAATTTCACAAAGTGTACTATTTTATTTTACAATAGCTTACCTCACCCTAAGAGTTGCAGTATTTAATGACTATGACTCACACTGTTTTTACTATAGAATCCTGGATTTGACTTCAGCGGTGCAGACATCTCTGGGAACTTTGCTGGTGGTGGACCAGACTTCTCTAACCTACAGAAGTGACCTGTTGCTGTAATGTGACCATTTTTTAAGCCTTCCTCAGACATTAGAAGATCTATGCACCATGATTTATACCATGCATGACACGACCCTCAGTGATGGACAAATGGGAGGGCTTCTCAGTTTAAATTGAATAGCATTCATATTGACTGTGCTTTTTCGGTAGAAGCCCTATTTTTATTCATCACAATTGTGTGGGTGAATTTGCCAGTAGAGGCCTGACTCCAACCCACAAATGAACCATCCCCCATTTGTACTTTTATTTAATCAAGAAATGTGACTCGAAACATACCAACTCATATCTTGATAAAGTATTGTTTCATCAGACTGCATTGCTAGTTAAATGCCAGGTGTGAAGTTATGGATAGTTTTATATTAAACGTAAGATGTAATGGTAATGAAGCAATACATTGTACACTGGTATTATCTTTTCAATAATGTTTTATTGAAAGGTCATAGTACATAGGTTTCCCAGATGTTGTACTTATTTGACTGTTGCAGTGTTTTAAATGTTATAGTATTTTAAACATGTAATATAAGTCAAATGGGAGAACTGAACACAAATCCTTTGGCATTTTAAAATGCATATTAAGGAGTAATTTAAGGTTTCTCTATACTTGCTATTAAATCTATTTTATTCAGTGTCCTCAAATTAAGAATCCGTGAAAAACAACTCATCTGTAACCGTCGATAGTAGACAAAATCTAAACTCAGCCATGTACGACCATTCTACGAAATAGCCGCACATTACTGTACATGCCAGGCTTAACACTGGCTTCACATCATTGCAAAAACCAGAGCTTCCTTGCAGTATTAAAGTAAAATTAAAAATATCACCTTGGGTAGGAGTGTGCGTTTAGGACAGTTTTGCAACCTAGGGTGGAAGTTAAGGGTTTCGGGCCCGATATCTTGGTTCCTTTTTTTTGCTGATCACAAAACCCTTCTCCCTCCTCTTCCACATAGTGGACTGAGGACCTAGGTGGTTCTATACTTAATTGCTTAAAACCAGCAACCCATGCTGTACCTTGGCACGGATTCAAATGAGAACATACTGTACACATAAACAAATCAACCAGGAAATGAAAAGGGGGAGAAAAAAAACACCCAACAAAACATTTTCCATAAAGAACATCATCATCAATAATGAAGTTCTGTAAGGAAAATAGCAGGAGAGGAGATGGAGACCCTTCATTAATAGACTGACTCAAGTATGGTTGGAAGGTGAGCAATCTTATAGTAGCTGTGTTTCAGCTGGCGTGCGGTTCTCCCAGATATAATCCAGCGAAGTCTCTGGCTGTTGGGCTTGGAGCACTTGGTGGTAGCATACTCAATTAGGCATTTCCCAACCAGCTCTCTCACACAAACCAGGTCTCCATCTCTGATCTGCAAAGAGAAACCAGCAAGTGAAAAACAATTATCACACATACATCGAGTTAATTTAATAACAGTTAAATTAGTGATAGGTTTTGCTTGCTCCATAAATTGGTACGTTGAATGTTAAGGCTGCACTGTATTTTTTTTAAACATGCATGTTAAACATAATATTGGGCACTCACATTCAAATGTTGTTGCAGATGCTGCAAGGCCTCTATTATTTGAGGGGTGTGTGTAGGATCATGTTGTTCCTGGACTTCTAGACACACCAGTGCCAGGGCAAGCAGAGAAGGCTAAAGAAAGAAAACCAGTCTACTATAGTACACACAAAAGTAGCTGGTATGTGACCCATTTGCCATGCCAATATTGATTTAGTATTATCAGAACTGTCTGATCAATTGCATGTGCAAGAATAATAAAATAAAGGAAACCCACATACCTTGATTTTGGAGAAGACAAATGAGCAATGACAAGCTTTAAGCTGAGCCTCTAGCCTCTCAAGGCTCAAAATCATCTTGCTGAAAAGAAACATGATTTGGAGTTAAGTTATCAACAATTATAAACATATGCCTTATAGGGTGAAACAAAGCCACACTGGCATCAAAACGGTCCATCAAAACCCAGTCATCCCACACTAAGCTTCCATATACAATAGTTATTCCATACCTTTCCGTATCAAGTTGCTCATGGATGTGGCTGAAAAAGAGGCGGAGAAATTTCAAGGCTGTAGGAGCCTTCACCTTCCAGTACATCTTCTCCATAATGATCTTCTCCATCCTCATCATGTCCGACACAGTAAAGCGATTCTGGCTGATGCGAATCAAGTCATTGGCCAGCGGCACGTTCTTCTCTTCCTCAGAGGACTTCACAGCAATGTAGAAGCAGCACAGTCCAACACAGGACAGGTGTTTGGGCTGGATCTGTGCAGCAAGAGAACTGAGTATCACGCAGTCATATTTAAAATGGCACTATGGTGTATTCGGCTACTTATTTAACCCCCCAAAAAAGGTATATGTAGCAGTCTAAAAAGTCCATGTGTTTGAAAATTTAAAAAATGATACCATCACTAAGTATAATAATAATAATAATAAATATTATTAGAATGTATTATATTTATTCCAAATTGTTTGCCACTGGTTTGTATTCTCTGCAAGATCTGACTAATCACTTTATGGCATACAGATTAAAGGTGTATTTCATCATTGCTATAATACATCTTGTAGAATGTTTAAACATCTGCCAACTATTCTCTTAACACGCTCATTACCAGGGAGTAGCTCTTTGTGATTAGGGCAATAGTGCTCATGGATAATGCAGTGTTTGCTCTGGGAAATGCCAATCCTCCTTAATAGTGACTCTAAAAACGTTGTTATTCGTACCTTCATTCCGGACAGGAAACGGTCCAGAAGGTTAACAGCCAAGGAGAAGGTGTCGGCGCTGAAACCAAAGAACCGGGTCAGGGAGAGCAAGTCCTTCACCTCAAACTCCCTCAGCCTGCTGGTCATTCTAAGGCCATTGTCGTGGGCGCCCTCGATGAGCCTCAAGCCGCTCATCTTGGGTTGGTATCGGCTCTCCTGATCAAGCAGAGCCTTCAGTTGAACCTCAAAGGGCAGCTGCCCTGGTGCTGCTGGAGCATCAAGCATCTGTGTGAACATAAAATAATAGCAATTATGTTTAGTTATTTGTAGTACTGGATTTACATTTGATGGTACCAAAACTCTTCTACCTTTGGTTAATTCTAAAGGTAATCTTACAACTCCATTTAAGAGTATACTGGTAATAACTACACCGTTTTAAACTGGAGTAGCCTAGTCTCATTTCAGAACAAATTCATAGGTCTACTGTATAACATATGAACGTTTAAAACAAAGCTATTTTATAATTCACTTAAGACTACAAACGATGGAAAGCAAGCAATGTTAGCAGTATGTTAAACTGGACCAGCTGTTCTTTGCGTCCCTGGTTGTAATCAAATGTGTCCTCATCATCACTTAAGGCATTTCCCAGGCAGTTGTCACTTCTCAGTGTCACTGAACTGGTATTAACTGGAGTAGAGCCGAAATTGTTCGGCCTATCAACCTATCAATAACAGGTCTGACATTATGTAAGAATGAGGGGAACGTAGGTAAAACGTTAACTGTAGTTTCACAACATGGTTGTTAACGTCGGATTTCATTTTTGTATTGAGTCTAATCTGTAATGATCAGAAGATGTCGACTTGATCTGTTACCGTATACAGCAGGCCTAACGCCTACTACGTCACTAACTAGCCAACGTGAGTCTGCGTTAAGTCTGGACATGTTTTCTGCCATAGAAGTCAATGGTACTACGGGCAACACAAACAAACTACTGACGCACAACACCAATAATGTTAGAGGAGTATTTATTAAGAGAGAAAAGTCATATATTAGCTAATATATTTCAGTTACTGGGTCGATGTTATCTCAACGGCATTGGAAAGTCAGGAAAACAGAACCCACAAATTTCGCTCATTATTTTGCGTCGCTTATTGTAAGGAAGCTAGCGGTAGGCTACTGTAACCTACCGTACACTCGAATCGAATTGAAAAAAAGCACAGTAGCGTACGTATAAATACGTTGTACGTGTCTCTTACATTTACAAATATAAACGCTATGAAGAAGGTGTCAGAAGCGTTCTGTATCTTACCTTGGTCGTAGTGGTGGTGTAGTATATATTTGTATGAAAATTGAGAAATTTGTCCTCCAGTTTGAAGTCAAACAATTATTAAATAGATCAAAATGATAACGCGTAAGCATGAACTTTAAAGAAGAATGTTTTAAGCGTTTGTAAAATTCCGCCTATGCACACCCCCTACCCGGAGTAAAGGCGATGGGGAAAAGGGACTACAGATCATAAACCACGCATAAGACCAAGCCCATGCCCAAATATAAACGACTACATTGGTCTTTGAGGAAATACATTCTTCGTTCTAAACGTTTATTCGATCATTCTCAAGTCACTCATGTGTACGCTCCACCCTTTTCATCGAAATAGGCGAGACTATCTCGGACCTAACCAACTAAGCAGGGTGTTAGGGAAGAGGGGCAACACTTTATAAAATGTACTTTATATTGTGCTTTATTTAGCCTACTATATGAAATAAATACATATATCCTATCTATTGGGTTGCACAACGCAAAAGTGGCTAGATTAGTGGTTTAAGATTAGCAATAAATCAGAGCAACATGGTTCTTGTGTAATTAATTACTAATATGTAGTAATTTCAGTCCCTATAATACCGATAATTGTGAGATAAACGTGAGTTTATTTTCTGTATAATTTTTTTTCTTTTCAAATTTGGTATATCATTTCTAACTGTAGACTATTGCATTGCCGTGTTTTTGTAATGATCCTGTCCACAACCACAGGCTTCTGGAACAGTCTAGAGGTGACAGCTGTTAAAACTGCAGTGGATTGGTTCATTATGACCTAAATTAACATTCAATCTTGGGATCTTTTAAAGTATATATTTATTACAGCAGTACAAATTAATCACATGAAGGCCTTCTTAATTAAGACATTCAAACGGACAGTCACTAGTATATGATTTGGCCTTACAATATGTAATTGATTTCAGTATATGTATATACTTTGTAAGAGTTGTAATCTGATCTGTTCAATAGCCTTCTAAACAAAATCGAAATATATTTTTAAATATATGATCTGAATCACAATTAATTTAAAGTGCTTATTAAATAACAATACACATTTAAGAGCAAACACACATTGCTGTAATCATAATATATAATTTCACAGTGTAGATAAAGTGTCATGTTAGAGACTTGGTATAGTCTTGGTAGAGATGATGAAAGAACCACAGAATTAAGAATTATAATTTATGAAGACAAAGGGACATCAGTTTATCATTGGACATTTTAAACTGGGGATGATGGGAGTCATGTTAAATATCATGCAAGTTGCATGCTATGGAGTACTGGCTATTGTTAGCAATAGAGATTAGAAGGTTTGGGGGACTAGGTGGCTCAATTACAAGACGTTATGAGAAACACTGATTGTTTCTATAAAGAAAGAAAGGTCCACAACATAAAAATAATATTGTTTGATAATCTGTTTCCCTTTGATGTGGTATAAAGTCTTCTAATTCATATTCCGTCCTGAGGTTAAGGAGCACGCAGATGGAAGACTAAAGAAGCTATGAAAAGAAAGAAAATTCGTGTCAATACATTTCACTGTGCCCATCAGTTTACAGACAAGCACATTGACAACACAACTCTATAGCATAAAAAGAGCGTTGATTGCAAACCAGTTAGAGGCTTGGTTCTAGAAAGAAAAGTAAAACTAATGGTAAAAAGAAATAAGAATATCAAAACGTAATATTAAAATAATCATATAAACAATTGTTTTAAATGCATAAAAAAGGGGGGAATTAGAAGTAAAAATTACAATACATGGAAGAGAGAGAGGATCTCATGCGGTCCTGCATTGTCACTTTATTTAAATGCAAAGGCAAACAAATATCTTTAGTTTTTCCTTTTTATTCTCCCTGCAGATATAGGAACATTCTATCACCTCATTTCTATAAAAAAAACATGTTCTACAAAATAAAGCAAGTCTATCAGCAGATTTATAAAATGCGCTGTGCATAAATTTGTGTTATTGCAAGTCAACACTGGACTAAATATCACGAATTACCATACATTTACACACACTAGAATGTATGAATACATTCTCAATGCTGAACTCAGTCCAGTAAGATTGAATCCACTAGAATGATTTCCATTTCCATTTGACTGAGGAACGACAAGTGACATGGCATATGAATACACAGTCACAACAAGATGAGACAATGGGCCGTGTTGTGACAACAGACAATGGTTTTCTTTTCACAAGGCTGGCAGAGTCAGCATTAGGGACTAATTAAACCCACTGTGCAGAGCAACGTTTTTTGATGTTGCTTATGGCCAACACATTTGCACTCTGGCTTGCATACATGTATTGTCACAGTGACTTTGAGTGTACACAATGTCAGTAAAGGTATGTCAGATAAAATAATCAATGTTCCCTTGTGATGGCACACATTCCTGGTTCGCTGGATGCATGTTACTGCATAATACTAATATACTAATGGACCCAATAGTATATAGGGAAGAAATAAATATACATGTATATGGCTAAATATATAGGATTTGACTGAATTAATTAGAATTAATGCTTGCTATGAAATTTCAGTTGTCAAAATGCAAAACCATTAATGTTTCATTTTAGACTTTGCTTTGAATAAATTCAGCAAATCCAATAGAATGCTACATCAATCCAGGTGGTGGTGAAAGACAAACTGTGTGTTTACCGAAAAAGCTTTTATTTGACCGTTGTTTATCGTTTTCTATTATATCAAAACATTTCTGTACAACTAAATAATACATTTGGCCTTCACCATGTTAAACATGATAATATTTGCTTATTTACTATGTAAGGTGTCCATGAGTGTCAAGCTCCTTCAAATATATATTATTATTATTACTACTACTACTCTTGTGCATGTGTGTGACTGTCATCTTGTCTGTAACACAGGGACACATCATTGGTAATATCGGTGGACTTGTGTATGTAAAGCAAAGCGCCCCTGCCTGGGATGCAGTCTGGCAGGTCAGTGTAGGGAGACGTGAGCCGTAGGCTGTGTCATGCAGGCTGCTCCCTTCCCTGCCGTGTCTGGACACACAATGCCAGACTCCAATCTGTCCCTGTGTCAGGGTTTTGCACCAACATGGCTCCGGGCAAGGTAACGCTGCCTCATTAGTCACGTTCTACTCCACCCCCCATGTCCCCCCCCCTCCTCACGTGTATGGCCGGCCTGCAGCGTGCACATCCACGGTGCTTAAAAGCCATTGGCTTTAAGCACCTCAGCTAAATGACATTATCTGCATGACACAGTCAAGTAGCCGTGCCATAAAATAATAATAATAATAATAATCTTTAAATAAATAAATATATAGTGAGATGTATATTCCATCTGAATAATGTTCATGGTTGGTAATATACAGATTTTGCTTTAGGTTGCATGAACAATTTTATTGGTGGTGTTGTCTTGTGTTGTGGTGTTGAACAAGCTCAACTGCAATACCCCGTTTAACCTCTAGATGGCAATACAAACAGACCCTACAAATTCCCCAAAAGGCATAATATAATCATTACAATCTCTAGACATCATTACAACAAAAAACAATACAATAAGACTTTATTTAAAGTGACATACTCCTTTACGTCAAATACCCTGAAACCCTCAAAATGTAATACAACACAGAGATCTAAAACAAGAAAAACAAACTTACTTCTTTTTATTGTCTTTCTTGAAGGGCTGTGAGCATCCCTGCAGTGCTTGGCCCATCAGAGTCTCAGCTGCCACCTTTCTCCTGTTGAAGGCATTCATCTCCTCCTCCAGATCTCGCCTCTTCTCCTCCAGGTTTCTCTTCTCATCCTGATGCATGCGTTTCAGCTGCTCAAACCTCTCATGGAGCTGCAGGGTGAAGATGCAGCTGTTAACACGGCAATATTTGGCCGTAAAACCACTGATATTTGTGTGATTTACCTCTCGTTCCTTCTCTTTCAGCTCTGCCTCTGTCTCCTTCACTTTGTTGACAAACATCTGCCTCATCTGCTCCTCTTTGTGTTGCAGCTCACTGAGAAACTCTTTCCTCTTGGCCTCATAGGTCTCCTGTAGACTGCAGGTAGAGTATAAGCAGAGACACTATATAGAGGAGACATGCCACTTAATGAATTTTGAATGGAGCTCTATGGGATAATTCTGAAACAGAAAATAGATGCTTGCCTATAGACTTTGTTATAAGGAATGTTACTGACAGCCTATGTTTCATGCACATTTAGAAGGTAATAAAAATATACTCATAATCACCTCAAGCTAAGTCTCGCAGAGCCAGAAAGTCTGGGACAACACAGCCCTGGATAAACAACTACTAGCCTATGGAACTCCAAGTCAGATGTTTAATTTACAAACTAAAAACTAAACAACAGGACTGGCTGTTTACAGGTCTTGTAAATCTGTAAAACTCGTGGGCTACAGTTAAATATAAATGTTTAATTTTAAATGACTTAATAAAGCAGTGCGCAAGCCTAGTTTAAAAACAAAAATTGAGCTGAGGAGGAAATCTGAATTAAGAAATCAAGAAATTATGGTTTGATCAACCTTCCATGAGGCAATGATGTTGTCTAAGGCAAGGGTTCTCAAACCTTTCATCCTACAACCCCCCCCCCAAAAATAGTGCCAGTGACTCTTAACCCATGCTATCCCCAGAGCTGGTAGAAGCAAAACAGCCATAATATTATATGATAGTATTATAATATAGGCTAGCAGCAGAATACATCAAAGTAATGTATAAACTGTATTATTATTACTAACAATTATGGCTAAAATATGCTTTTTCAAAAATGTTTTAAATGGGTCCTGATTCCCCCCACTTTGAGAGCCACTGGTAAGATATGGGTTAATTCACCTGAATGGTTGGCTGTCTGGGTCTGTGTCCTTGAATCCAATTTCCTCCAGCTTGCAGCGACGGTACAGCTCATAGTGGCGAGCGTGCGTTTGCTCCCTGAGATCCTCCATGTTGACACGTAACAGCATCTCTCTGAGCTTCACAAAGTCACAGTGGTTTTCATTCTCCACTGGAACAAAAACAGATATAGGATTCACACTCTTCTCTGAATCAACATCTCATTGCCTCAATCCACTTGTGAATCGAGCACATTTTGACTAAGTTGTAAAAGTTGTATACCATTTCTACAACGAGGTACAAAAAATATCTATTAGGAAATATATTGTAACACCTCGTTTACTGTATTTGAATAGGGTATTAATACTGTATTCAAATTCAGTTTGCTCACCTTGTACTGACCCCCAGGGATACAGCCTCGCTCTCACCATTTTGTTTCCTACTTTAATCTCTTCTACACTTCCAACCACAGCAAAGGGAAGATGAGCCTGGAAAATAAGGATATCTTAAAACTGTATAATATGATCAAAAGTAATCAAATCATTTCCTATATGTCCATGCTGAATTCTAAGCATCTCTGTTAGGATCACCGACTCACTGCAACAGAGCAGTAATGACCTCTACCATTACACAATGACCCCAATAGAGTCCACTGGCACCTTTACAACTTAATGAACAGTTTATTTTTAATTTTTACTTTATACGGTACCCTTACTAAGGCACAAACACATTATGTGGTACACTGCCAACTACTGTAAAAACTTTAAATCTTGTTGCACATTTGGCTATAGTGACGTCAAAGCAGGCATATTTTGGTCTTCTAAATAAGAAAAATACAAGAACTAAGCAATATCTTTTCATTATCTTTTTAATCTACGGAACCAATGCAACTAGATTATGAAACATTTTACACCATGAACGGTCCTATTATGTGCTTTCTTTGTCTTATAAAATGTTTCTACGACCCACAGTTGGTTTTATTCTATTTTATTTGGGTGTGTGTGTGTTATGTGAGTGAGAGAGAGAGAGAGAGAGAGAGAGAGAGAGAGAGAGACTCACGTTCATAGAGGAGTTAATATCTGTTACTGCCTCATCCTCTGTGGGAAACTGGTAGATCTGCACCCCATTGCTAACCAGTTCACTCATAATCTTTATCTTGAATTTGTGCAGTTCACTCTTGGATATTGTGTCCGCCTTTGCAATAACAGGGATGATGTTAACCTGCATTGGAAATCAAAAAGACAGAATAAATATTTTACTAAATGTGTAATACTGTACTGACTGTCGTGTTATAAGGCACCGGATCAGAAGGCCACCTTGCTGTCTAGTTTCTTCATTGTGACCAGATCCAGAGACTTGAGCGAGTGTCCGGTGGGGGCAATGAAATACACGCAGATGTGGATTCTGGTGTCGTGGTAGTTGTGTAATGACCTCTTGATTTTGAGTTCTTCTTGGAGGTAATTTTCAAACTGGGTGTCAATGTAGTCGACAATGGGTTTATAGCTGCACAGGAATTAAGCACAAAAATACATTAAACATAACCGTTATTGAAGATACGCTACTGCTTTGAGAGAAGTGAGTCTCCTAGTTACAAACTGCAGCATATGATTTGCAGCCAAGAATGCCAGTGTTTTTATAGCCCCTCTTGGCTAGAATACTCTTCTGTACTGCATGTGTCTATTGAAATTGCATTAGTTATACCAGTCAGTCCATACTTTCAACGTGTGTGCAGACACACAGTATAGCTTAAATTGGAAAGACGGAACCATTGCTCAAAGCGTTCACTGGTACATTTCTAGAGAACAGTATTGAGTATTGAGGCATGGTTTCAAATTATTGTGCAATTACAAATGACAAAAAAAAAAAATATATATATATATATATTATTTTTTTTATTTTTATATATATATATATGTATTTTTTTTAATATATATATATATATATATATATATATATATAATTTTCCTAAACCTATCTAACAACCAGTGGCACCTTTCTTCTTTGTTGATTTGGTCTCCAAAGCCGACGGTATCTACAATGGTCAGTTTCAGGTGAACGTTGCTCTCCTGCAGATCATAGGTCCTGGGGCGTAGGTGCACATTTTTTTGATAGTGGCTGGCTTCCTCACTCTCAAATGTTGTGTTGAAAAGAGTGTTCATTAACGTCGACTTGCCTATGCCTGTCTCACCTGAGAAAAGCAAAAGCAAAAAAAAAGTTTACGACTTGTCGAGAAAAGAGATAACATGATAAAATACTGACGGCGGCACTGCAATTACAGAATTGCTGCATGTCATCCTGATAGTATGCATGCAGGGCTCAGACTCACCTACACAGAGGATGTTGAAGCAGAATCCTTGTGCAACTGACTTGTTCACTAACTGGTCTGGGAGACTGTCAAAACCGACATGACCTCCAAGCTCCAAGGTCCTCTTTTCCTCATTCTGACAGATTCAAGGACAGAGTTAGAAACAAACACGGCCCAGAAAATGTAGGATTCCTTTGGGTTCCCAGTCATCAATCAACACATCACGTTTTATTAACTTTTTCTGCCGTTAAGCAAGATTGCATGCCAACAAGCTGCTCTCCTGCATAGCTCATTCTTTTTTGAATGAGGTAATCCTTCTCTTCGATTTAAAACACTGAATGGTCAGACCTATAAATCATGGTTCTCTATGATCTTCACAAACTGTATTATTTACAGTTAGAAATAAACAAGGAATTGTGAATGCAGTTACACTGTAAACATGAAGTAGTTTATGTGCATATTAAGAAATATATTTAGCCTATTCCAAACAAACTTTTAAGTGTATCTCTTGATAGCATTTGTAATTACCTCTTGCTTACTCTAAACTAGACACGTAGAATGCAAAACTAATCACAAAACATAATAACAGTAAAGTGTTTAATCTTGTTGGCTTGGCTTCCCTATAGGCCTATACAAAACGAATATCTGAGAATAACCAAAACATCATAGATCTTTTGTCTTGGCATATGAATTGGTATGCTGTGAGAGTCTGCTCATCATATGCCAAATACATCACACTGGGACATTGGCAAATGCACAGACACTTCACCGCGAACTCGATGAGGAGAAGGATGTGCCCAACAAAACGATTCTCTCACCCTCTCATCCTATACAAATGGGTCTTCCCACCCCAACATCACACACACAAACACGCATGTCCACAACACCTTAAAAATGTTAGGCCTATCCTGTAGCAAAAATCCTGACCACCTTGGAGGCAAATTGCCTTACCTTCATACTTCATCGTTGCACGCTTATAGTCTATGTTATTTGCCCACCGCATTCATTAATTAGACCAATTCATCAAAAACTATTTCTCTGTGCGTATTGACAACAAAAGTTGTTACAAAGTGTAAATGCGTGGCGGCCTCCTGTCCATTCATCACTGCGAGGCAGCATGTGGATGCTTAAAGAATCACGCTCCGGCGGGAGATATGCTACCATAGAGCTCTATAAAATAACGGAGACTACCCACAACGCCAGAGCAATGACGCGTCATTTGCATTTAATCATTTGTAATAAAAATAAAATTGTTTGTCAATCGTCCCACGTAATCGACTCCGGCTACATTAATAGGTAATACGCATGTGCATGTCAGAAAAACAAATCACAGCATTTAATACATTATCTGGCTAGGCCGCCTGAATGCTCGAACAAATGCTAGCCTATATATATATATATAAGCCTGTATTTGTTAATTCGTAAAGAGGCTAGAAATACTTACAGCGAAAATATCTATTTCAATGGCAGCCATCGTCTGACGCGTCTGTGCGGGTAGAATTTACGAGGAGCTGTCCTCATCGGGGCTGTACACTGGGAAAGGCTCAATTCATTCAACATGGCCACTTCGAGGTAACACCCCCTCGGTGCTGGAATTCAGTTGCCTTGTGGACTTTAGCAGTATGTAGCCTAATTGATGCGCCTCTCTTCATCGAACTACAATCAAATGTCACATATGCTCAAAATCTGCTGGACATTTTTTTTTTACACCTCAGTTCAGTTTTATTTGCAGCAGTAGGCTATTTAACCAATAGTACGACGTACAAACGTAATACTTTTTTTATACTGTACATTGCATTAACGTCGACACAAGCGCGCTTTTCTTTCGCAATTCTCTGTTAATTAATTTAGGGCCGACGGAAATAGCAGGTAGTTTGTTGCTGAGGGGGAGGAGGAGGAGGAGGAGGTGGTGGTGTTGGTTGCGGCTGGCACCCACAAGCACCAATGACGGGGTAGTCATAAGGATAAATCCCGTTGCAGACTAGACAATCGGGGAGCGGATCGTCACCGAGTCTTCGTTCAATTTTTCAATTGTGTTGAGGTCAAAATGGCTTTGACACAAGAAGGAATTTTAACTTTTCTATTGGAGCATGGAGGTAGAGTAAAAAATTCGGTATTGTTAAACTATTTCAACGGCTATATCAACTGCAGTGATCCCGCGGAAAAGCAGCACAATCGGGATATATTCAAGAAGTTTGTGAACAGCGTTGCAGTTGTGAAGCAAAATGACGACGTTAAATTTGTGGTTGTTAAGAAAAGATATCAGGACTTTGTTAACGGCAGTAGTATCCGCGTTACGGCGCATGCATCGTTAATGGATGATTGTTTTGGGAGGCAAAACACCGTTTCTAGCTTCACTTCCAATCGCAGCGGCGTTCATCGCGACGAGTGCGACAGAATGCGCCATCCAGACTTTGAGAATAACATATCGTCAAACACAGATAAGCCTACCAGCTACATAGGTGATAACGGGCAACAAACTTCAACTAAGGCCAGTCGAAAAAAGACCAATACGCATTTTTCAAATAGGCCTAAGGATACAGCAACTGTAAAGGTCCTGAATATCTCAAATGATATTGTATGCAGAAAGGAAGAACTTGGCCCTGTCTTTGCTATCATAGCAGTGAACTCTCCCCCTCGCCCACCGATAGAACTTGAACTAAGGAATGAGGGCGGTTTACACGCGATGTCTCAATATTATGAGAACAGCTTATTGTTGGCACCTGCAGTTCCTTCACAAACTGAACCAACTATGAATGACCATACTATGTTTGACAATGATAGATGGACTACCTCTACATCTTATAAACATATTCGAGTGCAGGAGTCACATGCCCCAGTTTCTACACAGCTGACAATGACTCAAAGCAGGAATACAGGACAAGGAGATGATGCCAAATACACAAAGTCTGTCACTTTGGGATCAATGGTGCATCATGAGTGGTTGGTTATTTGTGCTTCTGGACTATGGGGACAAATCTATGGCTTTATTCTAAAGGACATTCGCTTGGCAATGAAGAAAGATTTCATTTCAGGGTTCACTGCTCTCCATTGGGCTGCTAAGAAAGGCAACTGTGAGATGGTTTGCAGCATTATTGATATCTCCACAAAGAAAGGAGCATGTGTTAATGTCAACAGTAAAACACATGGAGGCTACACACCTTTGCACATTGCAGCCATTCATGGGCACACTGAAGTCACCGTGTTGCTTGTGCGTGGCCATGGAGCCGAGGTTAACATTAGAGATAACAATGGCAAAAAGCCATTCCACTACCTTAGAGAAGATGCATCGGCTGAACTCAAAGAGCTTCTAGGAGGTACACAGCCAGGCAGACACAGGGCCGAGATGGAAGACGAGTACAGAGAAATGCATAAAGGCTTGAATACAATTACTAAGATCTTTCAGCCTCATGCCGGACACAGAAAAAACAAAGGATCTTCTTGATTTCACTGTTGGTGTCAAGAAGGATGAAGGCCCACCTGACATAGGCTTTTATGTAACCTTCAACTCTACATTACATTAAATTGGTTTATGTATTATGGGCTAATATAGGATAGTCCCTCTGTCATTTTCTCATATTGCCTTCATTCTCTAAATATTTGCATGTGATACATTTCCTTTGAAACAATGTGTATTAACCTGGTAATAAATAATACATTGTAAAATATGTATAACCTTGATAAAAAAAAAGAATCTCTTCATAGATTACTTTAAAATTTGTAAAACAGACACCGGTTACAGTCAAGCAAGATATGCACATAACCCAGCAGACAATATATTTTTTATAATTATTAGGTGAATTCTGTTGGAAATGTTTATATAAGGAATGAATAGCACAAGTCACAATATATCTGGACATTTCTGTTTTCATCATTTTAAATAAAGTAGCCAATTAGCATAGATATGAGCAAAGCCTTTGTGTGGCTATTTATGCAAACCATGCCTGAATGGGTAGTGGAATGTGGTTTATTAAATTAATTTCTTTGTTCGGTGATCAAATGCATGCCATTGTGTGTTTCCATTAAATGCTTTCTTAGTTGGTTGAGCAAACCTGAAATTGTATTGAGAAACTGAACTGCTAAGTTTCTCATTCAAGATGTTTTACACTGGTGCATGTTTCAAGTATATAACCTAAAGTTTGATATAGGCAACAAACTCATGTTAAATTTGGGCTGAGATAGGCTATAATAGACAGGCTTTGCCCAATTAGGCTGCTACTCTCGAGTGTAGTGTAGAATAGTGAATGTTGGGTCACTCTGGTTACAGCAGGAAACCTATAACCCAGGAAGCTCAGTCTTCAAAACAAAACTAGTCATTCCATGACATTATCATTCCATATCACATTCGCAGGCCACGCAATGGCATTTATAATTATATTTGAATTGACTGAACTACTGGTATTATCATTAATTTTTCCACCCAAACAAAAAACACAGAGCATAGCCTGTTGCGTATTTATAACCGACCCACCGAAATTAGAAATAGCATAACTTTGACAACGTTTTGTTGTGCCTGGAGAAGTTATTTGCATAATCACACCGAGTAGACAACGAAACCGCGCAGTGTACGTTGGCCCATGTGGACTAGAAATGGAATGCATGTTGTCTAGGCAAAAACGATCTAGGTTAGGCATACCTTCTGAAATGCAGTTATTCTTAATAAGTTCAACTGGATCGTCCACATAGCCTACATATATTTTGTGTGCCCGGACAGCTGATTGCAAACACCTGAGGCAGCTCCAGTGATCAGCACCACGTGAGCAGCTGGGATCCCCTGAACTCCACGGAGAGTCTCCGAGTTTGGAAGCCGTTGGATATTAGCCTGTAATGGAGACACAAATGCGGATGACAGTTGTACTTAGCACGAATGTTCTGCTGCTCCTAATTATCTGTGGCTATTCTCTGAGATCTGTTGCTTCATCTAACGCATTTCACAAACTTGCCGATTCTAGGCATTACCATTATGGCAGCATATTCTCCCCCTTGTTCAAAGCTTTGTCAGAACATGGAGCATCTAGGTGGAGCCCGGACCTGAAAAAGACAATGAAACCTGACTACAAATATATGAAATATATGACCGAGTTGTACAAGAAGTCATCCAGGGTGGAGAGGAGTTTAGATGGAAGTAACCTGTACAACACGGTTCGACTAATAAGGCCTCGAGATGAATGTCTTCATCAAAGCAAAGGTAAGAAAGGCAGATCTCAGTAACGACACGTCACTGATATTTACATTACTTTATGCGTTAACAAAACAATTTAGGTAATGTTATCTAATGGTTCTATGGTGTAGTGGAATTAGCAATGGGAAGGAAAAGATCAGACATTTTCTAAAACAAACAAGCTGGTATCAATATGAATAACTAGTCCATCATAACTGTGTGAGAATTTACTATATTATCATTAATCTCTAGGCTGTTAAGTATCACATTCTGTGTAATCTATTTAGGGAATCCCCTTTTAATAAAAATAAATACAAAAAAATTCAGACTTGTTTACATACAATAGGCTATGCCTGGGGTGTTAAAACATGTTTTTATGATTAATATTTCTCATTTACACCTTAAGCAAATGTTTTTATTTCCTTTCCTTAAAAATAACATGTAAAATTTAGTCTATGCCATCCGTCTACAAAGAAATGATTGTAGAGATACCTATGCATAATCTATCAATTCTTTATTTGTTAAATGTTATTCATTTTATTTATTAATAATAATAATAATAATAATAATAATAATAATCGTCTATTTAGATTAGGTGTCATAAGATAAACACTGTTTGTTTCTACCATGATAATGACACGATGTCCTCTCTTCTTTAGAGGTTTATATGCAAGACCTTTCCTACAACCTTGATGGAGTGAGAGACAAAGAGCAGCTTCTGAGATCTGTCCTCCTCTACTGGTATGACGACGAAGGCCGTGCCCCTTCTCGCACCTTCACATGTTACCTGAACATCAAGGAACAGGGCTACTCCAACCAGTGTCCACTGTGCCCTGGGTCTCACCATACCGTCAACTTCACCATGCACTCGTACAGGGGCACCCGAAAGAGGTGGCTGGAGATCGACGTCACTCCCTGCTTTGAACCCCACCTTAAATTCCAGAAAAGCAAGCTACACGTGCTTATCAACCTCACGTGCACAGGGGATGATTGGGCCAGGGGTGAGGGCCACAAAGGCCAGGTGAACGTCGTCAGCCTTAGGTCTCCACCTCTCTTGCTGTATCTCAACGACACCAGCAAAGTGGCCCACCAGAGGCTAGTGGTCCCGTCCCGGGCTGGCCCGCGACCACCCACTGCAGCTGATTCATTTGACAGGCACATGCGATCCACAAGGGACCTAAGACTCTCAAGGAGGCGGAGGAGGGATTTGCCCAGGGGCAAAAGAGGGGGACAGAGCCTAGACCTCCACCTGCCCGAACTTCGTTCGAGCTCGGAGTTCCCAACAAGCGACTGCGCCTTGTATGACTTCAAGGTGAAATTCAGTCAGCTTAAACTGGAACACTGGATTGTTTTCCCTCCAAAGTATAACCCCAGATTTTGCAGGGGCACCTGCCCGAGGACCATGGGCTTCATCTACGGTTCACCTGTTCACACCATGGTGCAAAACATCATCTACGAGAAGCTGGACTCCTCTGTTCCCAGGCCCTCGTGCATTCCATCACATTATAGCCCCTTAAGCGTTATGATGTTTGAAGAGGATGGATCATATGTCTACAAAGAGTTTGAAGACATGGTTGCTACGAGTTGTACATGTCGCTGAAACCACCACACATTTATGCCATTGGTAAAAAATGTCCCATATAATACAATTCATGATCATCATGCATTAAATTACATTTGATTTAGAGCAGGTGTAGAAATTTAGCATTTATATAGTTTTTGTTAATAAAGCGACGTAGGGTAGTGAGTGTAAAGACAACTTTCCTTAAATTAATTGTCGTTATTGGTATTATGGTATTGAATCTGTGACACATTTAAAGAAAATGAGTTTTGAGTTTTAAGTTTTGTTAATTTATTTTGGGTGGGTGGTCTGCGTTTTGTTATTTAACACAGTTTGCAAATTTTAAGTAATGCTGGACTAAATATGAAATGGTCAGTCAGTTTGAACCAAACCTTACCCTAACCCTTACTCCAGGGGACTACAGTGTGTAATAA
This sequence comes from Forbesichthys agassizii, assembly GCA_026546735.1. Classification (NCBI taxonomy): domain Eukaryota; kingdom Metazoa; phylum Chordata; class Actinopteri; order Percopsiformes; family Amblyopsidae; genus Forbesichthys; species Forbesichthys agassizii. The sequence continues at coordinate 41,585 of JAODLL010038524.1, forward strand.
CAATGGTCTTTATGTGTCCAAAATGAAAACTGATGTGTGAATGAAAACAGCTCATGATTTCAATGTGTATTTATTAGGACTAGTCATTTTGTGGCTACATGCTTGTGAATTTGTACTGGTGAATGTGACTGTATGCATGTCATGTCTATTTATTCATATTTAATGAATTTATGGGTAGTCAAACAATATTTTGACATGTTTTCGCAAAATCTGAAATTAAAAATAAGTATACATTGCAACCACATACCTTGCCCTTGCTGATTGCGATATGCGAGAAGTTTATAAATAAATAAATACAAGATATGCCCACATGGTGGCGGTGGTATGTCACAAATAAGAGAAGCTACATTCAAGATAGGAAAACGGAACATACGCAGAGCAGCGTCCGTTCTATATTAACCAATCCAAACCAAGATCACGCTCCTCCAGAGACTCGTATCGAGTAGCAGGACGGTAAGCCATGTCAATGTCACAACATTTACGTTGTATTGTGGATGCACCATACAAGTGATTGTGCGGTGTATGAATTCAAAGTCTAAGATTTAACACGTTAGTGTTCAGTCAATTGTTTGTGATATGTTTTGACGTGAAAATGAAACCCAAGGTCTACATTAGGTTACAGCTAGCCAGCTAGGCTAAACGTTAGCAATGGGGCTAGTGTTGTTATTACTGCAGGACTAGCATACTGTACATGTCTGCCCCCTTTCCTTGGCTAGGAATGGTTTATGTTCTTTCAAACACGTAACAGTGCTGACATTTACTTTTTTCTTTACAGTGTTTGCTTTGGCTTCGCTTGACAATAAAGCCACTGAAGTTATTACGTCAGGTATGTATGTTATGACTATAACGCATTTCTTTCCTGCTGTTAATATATGGTTTTCATGGCAAACTTATTGTCATTTCAGGGACTATGGGTCACCACTTTGGAGATTTGGCCAAGGTTCGGCACATCATTACATACAGTTTGTCCCCATTTGAGCAGAGAGCTTTTGCCAACTATTTCTCAAAGGGAATCCCCAATGTCTGGAGACGGTTTAGATCATCTGTCTTTAGAGTTGCTCCCCGTAAGTACGATGTAATGAAGCAGACGAGTACCTTTTTTATTTTTTTCCCACTCAAAAGACCACATGCATTTCAGTATCCGCTAAACCATAACGAATTATATGCAAATCAATATTAAAAGTAATTAGAGTGTTGTATGGTGGTACAAGAGAAGCAAGAACAAAGTTTTAGCTGTATTGACCCACTGAAATTGTTTCTGGAAGTGTTAAATCAGCTGACTCTCACAACCCAAAGCAGATGTGCATTCAGAATTGGTGAATGTTAGAACATTTTCTAACATTATCTTTTGATTTGTGTTTGCTGCCAACACAAACGGTCTGAGGAGGTAGTTCTTGGCAAACACATTGACGTTGGATGAAGGGTGACAGTTTACATCTATTATATTTGGAGTGACTACACAAATTGTCAAATTGTCATGTTCAAAGCAAAGGCGTTGGCCATGAACGTTTGCCAACTACTACTACACATTCTATTCCATTCTAATTTGCAGTATTGCTACACATAAGACAATTTATGTATTGCCAACATTTAATAAAGTCATACTTAAGACAGTTACCTGTACATTTTAAAGGTGAAATATGAAATTTGAATCCAGTACACTATTATGAAATTCAGCTAATAATAATTATTAAATTAAATTTCCAAGCGCCTTTCAAGATACCCAAGGACACTGGACACAACATAGCTCAACAAAAAGCATAAATTACATTAATAATTAATAAAAATAAAAAAAACAGCTAAATTTAAAAACTGGCTAAGCCACGGGAAAAGCTAGCCTGAACAGATCAGTCTTCAGTCTGTTTCTAAAAATGATTAAAGAATCTGAGTTTCGGGTTTCAGCAGGGAGAGTGTTCCACAGTTTAAGGGCGGCAACACTGAAAGCCTGGTCCCCCATAGTACAGAGTCTTGATTTTGGGATAGTGAGCAGACCTGAGTTTGAAGAATGGAAACTACGCGTTAAGGTCTGTGAGTGAATGAGGTTGGAAAGGTAAGAGGGTGCAAGGCCATGAAGGGCCTTGTAGGTAAAAAGCATGATCTTTTATTGAATGCGGAATTTTATAGAGAGCCAATGGAGGTGTTGCAGTGTAGGAGTGATGTGTTCCCAGGGTGTGTGTGGGGAGTCTTGCAGCTGAGTTCTGAACATGCTGAAGCCTGGCTAAGGCTTTGCCTGACACTCCTGTCAGGACTCCAATGAAGTAGTCCAAACGTGACATTACAAAAGCATGTATTAACGTCTCTGCAACTGGGTCTGTGAGGGATGGGTGGAGCCGGAGATTAGGGTAGGGGAGGAGGAAGACAGACTGGTGATCTTACCTGTACCGTAATTGGAATAAGAAACAATTGGTGCAGACTACACCGCACAACACCATTATAGCCTTTGCAATGTGAGGGAACACTATTGGCATTGAAGAGAGAGGTGTATTTGTTGATGTGTTAAAATCGCAGTAATCTTTCTCCAGTATTGCTGCTTACTACACATTTTTAGATTTCACCTCTAACATTTAAATTGAATGAGTATTGAAATTCAAGATGATTAACATTAATTAAACATTAAATAATTGTACAGTGGTACAATTAGAATAAATGTGTTAATGACTTGACAAAAGCAGTTTAAAAATATGTAATTCTTAGGAATGTATTGTGAGGAGTATCTTTTGGTGAAATAGAACACTAACTTATTAGCCTTTGGCCTGTTAGATCTTCTAAATGACCTTACTTTGTGACAGTTCAGCTGAAAACAAATGCATGCAATTGCATTTTAAGAGAGCTACATGACAAGACAGAAATAGTTTGATAATTTATTTTTGTATTTCTTTCTTTCCTTCCAGCCATGGTCATTATGTACCTGACATACACCTGGGGAACCCATGTGCATGAACAGGGCAAGAGGAAGAATCCTGCTGACTATGAGAAAGATGAATAAATTATTCCAATATGAATGTTGATCTTATGTGTTTATTCCAGTGCTGTATGTTTTACCAATAAAGAAACATTTATGTGAAATATTTTCTAATCTAACTTATTTCTGTCCAGAAATAGCCTATTTTAAAAATGTTAAATTGTAATAATCTGACTACATTTACTAATAATGTATTAAATACTGGCTCTAACTAATTTCGGGGTGTTATATGTTGAGCGTTTTATCAAGAACGTTTGAATAAATACATGATAAAACAATGTGTTTCCAGGAATAGTGAGCTTTGGGACATTTATGTTGAAATCACATGCCCGGAAGTTGAAAGGTGGCTTTCATGTACCAGAAATTCCACTGAAGCTGTTACCACACAGACACACCGGCTTGTTAATACGTAGCAGGCTCCACATCTTCATGGAAGAGGGGGCAGCGGCTGTAAATTAAAACTTCTAGCCATTGTCACATCTAGCACTTAATCTTTAGTCACTTGGCTCTTAGTTGTAGTTACTGTTTTCGCTTACTCCCATTTTTGAACATGTCTGTTGTCGGAATTGATGTCGGCTTCCAGAGCTGCTATGTAGCGGTAGCTCGAGCTGGAGGGATTGAAACTGTTGCCAATGAATACAGCGACCGGTCTACACCGTAAGTGGGGACAATCATTTCATTCCCAGGGATATTATCTTTTCTCACAGATTATACATTATTCGTTACAAAATATCTGTGGTGTGATGTGGCCTCATTGACAAAAGCTAACGCGTCCTAGCTATTCGCAATGCTAGCTGATGAGTGCTTAAAATCTATCGCAGGAAACAGCACGTGAAAGCTTTGGCTAATGCTAGCTATACGCATCCTAGCGACGCCTTTGTGAATCTAGGGGAGATACAGGTGCTACGATTTCTGATAAAATATTAGTTGTTCTTATGTTGTTACAGGAATATGTATATCAGTCCTGCAATTAAACTCCACTTTGGGTTATTTTGTATTGGAAGTGTGAAATAATAGCCCATGATGGGAGGCCGGACCCTGTCAAAATAATTAACGTCATTCATTACACCGTGGGTCTACAGTGACAGCAGCAAACCCTTCTCATACCTTCTGCCTTTTATATATTAAATTTTTTGCTTGGGAATTTTTCGTTTTTAATATGATTTACGTGTTTTCAGATCATGTGTTTCTTTTGGGCCACGCAATCGGTCTATTGGTGCAGCCGCCAAAAGCCAGGTAAAAACACAATAATTGCAGCGTCTCTGTTTTCAACTGCTATGTACGGTAGTGAATCTTTACAATATCTAATTGTTTCATGCCATATATTTACATAAACACGTGACACAGGATGTTTTTAATTATTTTGTTTTAAAAGCTTGTGACGAACTGCAAAAACACAGTCCAAGGTTTCAAGAGATTTCATGGAAGGGCGTTTTCAGATCCATATATCCAGCGCATGGCATCAAGCTTGGTTTATGACCTTGCTCAAATGCCTGCAGGAACAACGGGAATTAAGGTAATTGACTACTGTTTAAAAATGATGAATCACTTACTGTTGGTATGTAATGGTGTGTATGTTTCATCCAGTATTCTGTTTTGGCCCATCTCAAAGTTTGTGTATTGTTGGCTGCATAGAAATATTTTCATGAAGGCTATTTTCTTTATACACTCTCAATCCATTTCATTATGCACATACAAGGTGATGTACATGGAGGAGGAGAAGGTGTTCAGCATTGAGCAGGTCACGGCTATGCTGCTTACGAAGCTGAAGGAAACGGCTGAGAGTGCACTGAAGAAACCTGTGGCCGACTGTGTGGTGTCTGTAAGTATGCAACTCTTGATTTTGTGTGTCCCTTTTCATGTGCATGGTGTGTACGGTAACAAAATAATCCCGTAAATGTACACATGGTCAAAGAGTAAAGCCAAATCCATGTGTTGCTGATAGGGGGTGTAACGGTTTTGGAAAAAAAAATTGTAACGGCAAAACAAATGTCCGCGATCTTGTGTGATACAGCCCCCCAACTAGGTGCACGATTGATCAAATGTGATATTGCGATATTGATCATGAAAATTGCAATATCGATATTAATTTCGATATTTTAAAATCACA
>JAODLL010038525.1:0-21528 GCA_026546735.1 Forbesichthys agassizii
ACAAGCTGTACAATCACTACTTTACATTGCAGAAAAGTGTAATTTCTACATTGTTGTCACATGAAAAGATATGCTCACATATTGCTCACAATATGTGAGGGCTGTACTCACTTTTGTGATACTGTATATGGCTACGGTATCAAAAGATTGAAATCGCATATGATTTAACTTTCGATATGACCTATTTTTTATTTTTTGGCAATGACGCACGCACCATGGCACCGGCACAAATGCCATATAGGCCTTCTTTCTGTGTTTTTCCGTCTGCATTTAAGACACGTTTTATTGTCTGACACCTATCTAACTCATAGGCTACTAAACAGTGCGATTATAGTATGGTTATATAATTACTAACACTATTTTAGAACTTAGATTAAGTTATACTGAATGGTTTGATTGTAGTAAACCCCATTTGGTGTTTCAGGTCAAGTTCTGCGATATCCTCCAAATGGCAATGATACGCTGGCTGGCATGTCGCAAATCAGTAGGCTATAGGCTAAATAGTGTTGGAATCAGGGTAGTTATCCTAACACCAGTTCCTGCGTGTTCTTTGATGAGGATAAATTAGGAGACGTTGTATCCAAGTTAATAAATAAGCTTTAATAGATTAGAAATACAAGTCAGAGCTCTGGTTCAGTCTTCCTGTCCCTGCCAATACAGAGTATTGTCAGTTTTCACAAAGTCTGAGGGTTGTGTAAGCAGGGCGTGTTGCATTCTCATTGGTGCTGGTCCTTCTGAGTTAGAGAAGGGGCTGCTGACCTTTTCGTTTGTGATGACGTCTCTCCTCTTTTGTTGCTGGGCAGATAGGTACATAGAGACTGTTACACACTGGTATGAGAGCTTATCTGACTCCATTGGTTTCTCTGCCCTACCATTCTTATCCTGTTTTGCACAGCCTCCCAACACGTTATTCGTTTTCTGTAATTTTAAAAATATATATACAGATATTCTAACTCTTAGGATAGTTTCTTGTCTGTCTATGCCCAAGAAATAATGTAGCACATTCTCAAGCCCTTATAATAATATCTAAACATGTCTAAGCATAACATTTCCACAATTCCCCCTTTTGGTCTTATCTAAATGATACCAACAATAAAACAAGCGCATGATATGAATATGTAGCTAAGTAAAACATCACACAGTACAGTTTTAAATAAAATCATTCCCACAGGTACATCTGGGTCCTCCCTAAGGTGACCACTTAGCAGGGCTACTCCCTTAGCATGGAGCTGTGACATCTGATATGGGGGAGGGCAATGGCCCGCACAATGACCTAATGCATGGAAACAATAACAACCACACACACCATACCCAATAAAGACATCAGGACAGATACAATTAATGTTTTCCATTTCCCAAACATTTGTTCAAACATCCCACCCAGTGGATAATCTATTCCTGACATTTCATGCATTTCATTAGATAGGTTACTCAACCCTTCCAGGGCCTTGGTAACAGACCCATCGGGGCAGTGTTATTGGGAATAAAGTTTCAGCATGTTTCTCCAAAAATGGAGCATTCTTCCCCTTTTTCAGCTAATAACATATTCTATTCTGGGCTGTCATAAGGGAGGTGGCGGCGAGTTGCTCAGAGAGACTAGCTATGGCATCTCAGGTCATATTAGCGAGACGTAGCACATTGTAACGCACATAATTAATCCTGTCTATATTTTTATTGGGAGTAATGGGGAATATTGCAGATATGAAAAGTATATTTTCAAAGCCTAAAGCTACCTGGTCAGCCAATTTAAATTTGTCCGGGACCTTTGCTGGTCCTCTGCCCATAATACTGCAAATATGATAGCGACCACCACTAGTGCGGCTATAATTACTCCTGTCTTTTGTGCCCCCATCCCCAAGTGAATTTCCCCATTCTACTGCTTACACTTAAAACAATGCTTTAGCTGAAACCTACTCTAGTCTGGAGTTCTTTCCTTGTTTCCTGAAGCGCTGAACAGAAAAGTCCTAAACCTTATTTTTCTCACAAACTAGTCTTTCCGCTGAGAAGCTATCAAAATGAGTAAATAAAGATAAGTAAAACATGTTAATACTGATACATAAAGTATCATTATGATTCACTGATAGTTATAGCTCAAGGCAGTCACTGTTTTCAGATTATGATATGTCAGTTCTCTTTCTCTGTTCCAAGGAGCAGGCTGGGGGTCCGCAGCAGCACACTGGCTCCAATTGTACCACGTATCTTATTTCTCCTGCAGCCAGGGAGGTTTTCTCCAACACCTTGTAGTTCGTCTGTGTCCTGGTACAGGACGAGTTTATTCCCCTATCAGTCTGGCCACCAGACGTTGTACCAGAGGTATGATGCAACAGCTCAGGACACACAAGCATACTGCGAGAGGAAAAATAAGTCCGAGGGCAAAAGACACCACCCAAGCCAAGGCAGTCAAGATCTCAAGCACTAAACGGTGCTATATTACAGCTAATCGTATTACCTTCTGCTCATTTGTCAATAGAGTTATTGCATTTTCAGACTCATTTGCCAATGTGAGAATCTGCCAAGCCAATCCATACATTTTATTTAGGGCCAATGTAGTTCCTGCTCCAATCAGTACTGCCTATCCGTATTGGCATCTGGGCTGTCTTCATCGCCTATGGGATACACATGCTACCTGTGCCGAAGGTTGCTGGGTATCAGCGACCATTCCACCCATTTAGGCAAGACATGATATGCCGTAGGCCACAGGTCCATCACTCCCACATGACCTCTCCAACAGGTCAGTCTGAAAGGGACAGGTGTACTTCAACACAATGCCATTAGCCAATTTAGATGAGCAGGAAGGCTTAAACAAATTATACATTAATACATTCACATAAGGACAGTCCCATGGGGTACCTACCTCCCATTGGCAGGGAGCAGATACATGTCTCAGCCTGTTTTCATGGGCACGTGGAATCCAGGGCTGGACTCCTTTAAAGTGTTATTATCAATACAAGTGAAAGTATCCTTTTACTTCCCACTCAATTGTTTGTCATTAGACTGCCCAAGTGGAGTAGCTGCATCATAGCTTTTGAAACAACACGTCTCACCGATACCCCCACCGTTCCTCTTCTAAGTGGGCTGAAGTTAAAGGTGTAGTCTGGAGACGGGATAAAGCACAAGCAGTGTAATCACCACATATTTGCAATGCAATTCTAACATTTCTATTTCCGTCTTGTCCGTGTGTGGTGTCTAAAAGTGAGTCTAAATCAATGGCTTCTCCTTCCTCTAATTTAGTTATGGCAAGAGATTATTAGGTGATTGATAGCTTCTGTACATGTATCTTCAACTCTTTAAAAATATCGCTTGCTTGTTTTTCTATAGCACACCAATATTTTCCTGCATCTGCATTAGTGACATTCCTCATACTGATTTGTGTGTGCTTAAAGGTTTAAATAGATTTCTGCATCTGTGCTTTAATCGATCCTAGAACTAAGAGTCTAAAAAGAGCCCCATTCTGCTCACACCTAAATCTCTGGTGATCAGTTGCGGGCTTGAGACGAATGACAGATAGATTAGTTTCAAGGGCATTAGATTTTCAACTAGTAGCAGTAGACATTCTGTTCTCTGCAACTAAGGCAATAATATGAATTGTTTGAATTGTTTTTCTTCTTTTTTTCCCTAAACTGTTTAATACAGGCATACATTTATTTTTTATCTAAGTTATTAACCCATATGAGGTAAATACCTTATTTCATACATTCCCCCTTTTGACACATGCCTTGGCGTATGTGTCAATATATAGCAGCATAATTTATTACACATCTTTGGAGAATGTATTTACCGTTAGGGCACACATAACTCCTGTCTAAGTTTTGTACTGCTCCTTCAGCCTGCCAATTACTTTTTTTTGTTTTTTTTTGTTTAGAATTGAGGCCTTGTGGCCCTTTCTGCAATCTATAGTTTGGATAAACTTTCATAATTTGGCAACAGGATAAACACAGTTCCTTTTAAGACTTATAAATTGCTCTTTGGCTTCTTCTGTTCAATATGATTTACTAGTGGCATTGGCATGTCGTAAATTAATCGTCAGTAACCTTGTTTTTTCAGAAAAACAAGGGATCCACTGTCTGCAGTAATTTACCACACCCAAAAATTGCACCATTGTCTCATAGGAGTATCACAGAATGCATCATCTCCTGGAACAATTACACCCCCTTAACCAATTGATCAAATGTTTCTGATATCCCATCAATAGCTTCCTGTTTTAGTGTATACTGCTTCTAGTAGGGTCTATACCTGGTGTGGGCAATCCTGGTCCTGGAGTGCCGCTGCCCTGCATGATTTATATTTCTCCCTGCTCCAACACACCTGATTCAAATTAATGTGTCGTTATCAGGCTTCTGCAGACATTGATAACGACCAATTCATGTGAATCAGGTGTGTTGGAGCAGGGAGACATAAAACATGCAGGGCACCGGCCCTCTAGGACCACGATTGCCCACCCCTGGTCTATATGATGATGTAGGCATTATTACCATAGCATGGTATGAGCATCCTGCCATACACTATTTCTAGGTTCAGACAGAGACATGTGTGCGGGTTACCTCGACTTGAAGAATGCCTGATGTTCTTTGGTCTGGACATGGGCCGCTGTGAAGCCTTCATCTGACCAGAAGAGATTACTTAGAGCAGTGTTTCCCAACCCTGGTCCTCAAGGAACGCTGTCCTGCATCTATTAGATGTTGCCTTGCTCCAACACAGCTGATTCAAATTAATGGTTCGTTAGAATCCTGATTTGAATCAGCTGTGTTGAAGCAGGGAGACATCTAAAACATGCAGGGCAGTGTTCCCCGAGGACCAGGGTTGGGAAACACTGAGAAGAATTTTGTTTATCATTTCTGTAAGGAATTGCTCATCATAAGTTCCACAGACACCTGGCGTGTGTCTGTAGTAGAAGGTACAATACAATTCGTCTGGATTTACAAATGTTTTGCTCTGATCTTTACTTTAAGCCTGTTCTGAACTAATGCCATGTTCTCATCTGTGTCCACGTCGATAAGTAAGCTGCCCCCTTGTTTTTGCATGTCCAATTTGGGTATTTGACTATTGACTATCATTTAGTCATAAGTTATTGTTGAGTGAGTTCTTACATAACTTTGAATAGGTGCTTTTAAACCTCTGATGAAAGCTGTTTTAATTAATTCTGTGTACGTTTCTCCCTCCTTTGGCTTTAAAGGTGCATCAAACCCCCTGTTTGCATTGAAAACTTTCACTTGGTTATCATAGTACTGCAGAACAGTTTCTGATTCGAGTGCCCTCTAGGATTTTGCTATAATTAGCCCTTCCTCTGGCATTTGTTGTATTGCGGTCTAGTAACTTTTCTTTTCTTACCTGGTACTCCCCTCCCTCTGCCCATGGTATGGGGGCATTGTTTAAGAGAGTTCTAGTCACCCCTTACCACACCAATCTCTCCCCACCAGGTGCTTTAATACTGCTTCAACTTCTAGGGAGTTGAAATATAAACACTTGTTCTACCTATAGTTTTCCCCTCTGTCCCACATTCTTTAACAGCTGGTAAGCATTTACATGATATACAAATGTCTGCATGTGTCCATGGACGGTACACTCTAAGTACAGCTGGGTGTCTATCTCCTTGTGGCTGGGTAGGGTCTGTAGGGTACCCTGCTTGTGGGTTCAAAAGTTTAATGAGTAAGCTTCTACTTCGCTGTCTCTGTTGTTATTTATAGCGTCCCTGCCTCTCGTGTGACTCGCTATCGGGGAACTGGTTGTTGTGTCAGGCTGGGGCTGCTGTGTGTGGGCCTGTGCATGACCGTGCATTACCCCAGCTCCTGGTTCTGCCTGTGGGTGAGCTATCGGTAATACTGGCCCTAGTGCCAGAGCTGGGAACGGCATTGGAGGCTGAGAAAGCTGTGCCGCCTGTAGCTCTGGGGGCAGGACAAACTGTAAAGGCGGCACTATAGACTGCCTCACTGCCATAGTGATTTATTCTGCAGTTACACATAAGGGGGTGGGTGGAAATGGTTAAGAAGCAACGGCCTCTGTCTGTTGTAAGACACCTCCCCGTTTCTGCTCCATCTGGCCCCACCCTTTGCATTTTCTGTTTTCCCACTTTAAAAGGCACAGGTTTCCTGCTGTCTGGTCTATATTTATGCACAGATTTATAATAGATGTCATCCTCATCTGGACCACAACAATATTTGCAACAGTTTTACACTTTACTATTCTATTTACCCCTTACTTATTTTATACTGAGTAATTTAGATCCCCTGGGAAATTTTTAAGAGCTTCTTATTAAATGGGCGGTTTGAAACACTGTATACACAAACCCACACATGACAAAATAGAGACTAATATGCAGACAAACCACAATCCCACCAAAACACACACTTGCTTATGAGTTAGCATTTACCATGTACTCACAACAAACACAAATACCTGTTATCTACTTTTTCAAGATAACCGTCAGGCAATACAGACAATATCAAGTATTATCTCATCCGGGAATGACCCAGGCATCTCAGCATGTACACAAATCACGCGTTACTTTTCCACGACAACCCTAAATCTTGAATAAAAGTCAACAGACCTGCTGGCGATTACTTTGTCACCCCGCCGTCGTTCTCAGTAGATTGACTGTTTTTACGTTCAATTCAGAATGCAGGTCTTTGATGAGAGAGATACTCTCTCTCATTTTCATGTACTTGTCCTTTCGGACACTACTGGGAGCGACGGCGAGGTGACAAAGTCGTCGCCAGCAGGTCTGTTGACTTTTATTCAAGATTTAGGGTTGTCGTGGAAAAGTAGCGCGTGATTTGTGTACATGCTGAAATGCCTGGGTCATTCCCAGATGATATAATACTTGATATTGTCTGTATTGCCCGAAGGTTATCTTGAAAAAGTAGATAACAGGTATTTGTGTTTGTTGTGAGTGTTGTGTCCTTTCGGACAAGTACATTTGTCATTCACTTGTCCAAGTATAACAGTTACTTGTCCGGAAAATAAAATAGTAGTGTGAATGCCTGAATACATTTGTCCCCCTTTGACTAAAGGTGTGCTGCAATAGAGGAATACTAGTCAATTCCTTAAAATTACAAAATGAAATTGAGATCATGTAACCCTACTGCTGATTTGGTTTCAGTATTGTCTTGTGTATTTAATGTGTTATTTGTTCCTTTAAAATGCTGATAGTTGTGAACGTTTGTTGACACACACCAGCATAGTTTAAGTGTTTTTTATCGGAGATCGCATTGGAATGCATTGATGAGCCGAGACTGTGTGTTAAGGTTGTCTGTCCTGTGCGTTTAATTGCCTGTGGTAGCCTATCTTCTCATCTCGACATTGCATTGTCCACCTGTTTATGTGTTAATAATTTTCCTGCCAGGCGATCAGTGTGTGGAGGATTTGGACCTGGGATTGTTTGGAGGAGCAGATCCTCTGGAGGAAACATTTTGTTTTTGTTTTATTTTATTTCAAAGAGCTCTGATTTTGGACTGGTAGGCTTACCCAGTGTTTACTTGACCGCTGACGGGCAAGACTTTCCTTTGGTATACACACCCCATATACATGTACATGCACTACATAGATTTATTTTATGAATGTGGCATGAGAGAGGCTAAGGCTCTACTACCAATGTATATTGACTACGCCCCTCAGGGAATTTCACCTTAAGATATCTATTAAGTACTGCAATTTTAGAGGTTTCCCACACAAGTAGTTATTAAATTAAGAAAATACTACAGAGATGGTTCCAAATTCAATAACAACATATACGCATTTATTTGAGCTACACATATTATACAAAACCATATATGATGTAACCCGAGATGCTCTTATAACAGTGCCTAGCAAACAGTACTACCAGACTGAAGGCACTGCAGAAAGGGGGATTAGACACTTGTTTGCACCACAAACATGCTAATAATTAACACACACACCTCACTGCAAACAGTAAAAAGGTATTTAGCTGGTAAAGCACTGAGCTGCCCAGCCCCACCCTGGCTGGATGACCATATACTGAATAACACAAAACAAAATACAATTATGGAAACAAGTTCATAACAAAACCAATAAACAAACTAAAGATATCAAAACGGAACACAATTTACAAGAATCGGATAAATCAAAACAAAGGACTGGACCAAATTAACAGTCGCAAATTAAAGTAAATGAACCCTGACTGATGTAACAGGAGCTTATGATGCGCCGACTAAGGCGCGGCGATTATAAAAAGGAAAGGCAAAACAGCAGCACACCTGCAAGAAAGCACAATCATTATATATACAGCTTTTATTAACATAGCCCTGTAAAGGTAAGTAATTTACCTTTACACTTTGTAGCAGTGATACGGCAGCCACCCCGTTGACACAGACACCTATATGCGTATCGAGACTATAGTTAGAATCCCTCCCCAGAGTGTTAAAACAAGGTGCACAATTAATAGTAAAAAAAGATGTTTACTAAAGAATTAGACGTTGGATCAACAAACCATCAAATGGACAAAATATCGACACGCCCAGCAAGAGACGGCCTACCAGACACACTAAGTCACTGTATATATAACGATGCACTACTACAACCATTGGCTGGGCAATTACGTATGTGCGTATGTATGTGAAAGTGTAAATTGGAAGGAACACAAATAAGGTGAGCAGTCCTACGTATATTAAAAGGTAGGGGGTGCTAGCTGTCACATATACATACTTCTGAAAACAAGGTGACATTATTATTATTATTAAATCTTACAATTGTGTAAGTTTCATTGGTATTATTGTATAATAATTAAGAGATACGGTCCAGTCCTTTTATTATTATAAAAAAGGACATCAGGTAGTATACCGCTACCAAACCCTGGATTTAAATTCTCTATTAAGTAACTCAGCAAAAAAACAAACGTCCTCTGACTTTCAACTGTTTTTATTTTCAGTAAACTTTAATGTGTGTATATATTTGTATGAACACTTAAAACAGTCAACACCATAAGACATAAACTAAAAATATTTCACACGTGACTAACAGAAATAGAAAAATGTGTCCCTGAATGAAGGGAGGCTCAAAATGCAGCTGGTGTGGCCACCAGCTGCATGAAGTACTGCAGTGCATCTCATCCTCATGGACTGCACCAGATTTGTCAGTTCTTGCTGTGAGATGTTACCCCACTCTTCCACCAAGGCACTTGCAAGTTCCCGGACATTTCTGGGGGGAATGGCCCTAGCCCTCACTCTCCGATCCAACAGGTCCCAGATGTGCTCAATGGGATTGAGATCCGGGCTCTTCGCTGGCCATGGCAGAATACCGACATTGCTGTCATGGAGAAAATCATGCACAGAAAAAGCAGTATGGCTGGTGGCATTGTCATGCTGGAGGGTCACGTCAGCATGAGCATGCAGAAAGAGTACCACATTAGGGAGGAGGATGTGTTCCCTGTACCGCACAGCATTGAGATTGCCTGCAATGACAACAAGCTCAGTCCGATGGTGATGTGATATACCGGCCCAGACCATGACGGACCCCAACCTCCAAATCAATCCTGCTCCGGAGTACAGGCCTCGGTGTAACGCTAATTTCTTCGACGATAAACACGAGTCCGTCCATCACCCCTGGTAAGACAAAACCGTGACTTGTCAGTGAAGAGCACATTTTGCAACTCGTCTGGTCCAGGGAAAGTGGGCTTGTGCCCATAGGCGGCATTGTTGCTGGTGATGTCTGGTAAGGATCTTCCTTACAACAGGCCTATAAGCCCTCAGTCCAGCCTCTCTCAGCCTATTGCGGACAGTCTGAGCACTGATGGAGGGATTGTGTTCCTGGTGTGACCCGGGCAGTTGTTGTGGCCATCCTGTACCTGTCCCGCGGGTGATATTCGAATGTACCGATCCTGTGCAGGTGTTGTTACACGCGGTCTTGTGAGGATGATCAGCTGTCCTTTCTGTCTCCCTGTAGCTCTGTCTTAGGCTTCTCACAGTGCAGACATAGCATTTTATTCCCCTGGCCACATCAGCAGTCCTCATGACTCCCTGCAGCATGCCTAATGCACGTTCACGCAGATGAGCTGGTACCCTGGGCATCTTTCTTTTGGTGTTTTTCCACAGTCAGTAGAACAGTCTTTTTAGTGTCCTGCGTTTTTAGAACTGTGACCTTAAATGCATACTCTCTATAAGCTGTTAATGTCTTAACAACTGTTCCACAGGTGCATGTTAATTAATTGATTATGGTTAATTGAACATGCATGGAAAACATTGTTTAAACCCTTTACAATAAAGATCTGTAAAGTTATTTGGATTTTTACATTTATTTTGAAATAGTCCTTAAAAGGGATGTTTATTTTTTGCTTAGCTTATATATATATAAAACTATTGATTTGACTACTTTTTGCGCTTTGCTAATCTGTGCCTTCTCTCCCACATGCTACTACGCTACCTGGAATCATCCTTCCCCTCCACCGATTCACGTTAGAGAGGCGAGCACGGTGAGTTTTCTGCTGCACCACGTACGTTTTATGTTGTCGAGCTACTGACTGATTCATGTAGTCCAATTTATCTATAGTATTTTGTTAGTAGCGCCGTCTGTATTCTATGTTTGCAATTGTGGGATAGTGTAGTTTAGACCACCAGACACTATCCTATGATTATAGACTGGATGGTTTATAATTTTAGATTCAATATGTAATGTGGACAAATTGCTGAAAAGTTCTTAGAATGCCAATAGTCTTTGCATAAGTGACAACTTCATAGTATGTTGCCACTGTAAATCTGCCAATTTAACAAGTAATGGGGGAAGTAAATCATTATTTAAAAATAAGTTGCACTATAGCTCATGCAGATTTATTTTCGGTATGTATTTAATTGTGGCTTCTGTGTTTCTGTAACCAAGATATTAATTAAAATATGAGTACCAATCACATATTAATAGAGAATTTAATTCTAGGGTTTGGTAGCGGTATACTACCTGATGTCCTTATTTTTCCAATAATAAAAAAAAAGACTGGACCGTATCTCTTAATTATTATACAATACAAATGAAACTTACACAATTTTAAAATATAATATTGATGTCAATGTCCCATGTTTTCAGAAGTATGTAAAAAAGATGTGCATGTATTGCATGTACATGTATATGGAGTGTGTATACCAAAAGGAACGTCTCGCCCGTCGGCGGTAAAGAAAACCCTGGGTACCAGTCCAAAATCAGAGCTCTTAGAAATAAAATAAAACAAAACGAACAAAATAAGATTTCTCCAAAAGATCTGCTCCTCCGAACAACCCCAGGTCCAAATCCTCCACACACTGGTCGCCTGGCAGGAAAACGATTAAAACATTAACATGTAGACAATGCTACTTTGAGAATAGGAGTCAGGCTACCACAGGCAATTAAACGCACAGGTCAGACAACCTTCCCTTACACAGTCTCGGCTCATCTGCACCACGTGTAAGCCTATCCATGCATTCCAATGCGACCTTAAAAAAAAACGTTAACTGCACTGGTGTCGTAATGTCTTAACAAGCGGTCACAACTATCAGCATTTTAAAGGAACATACACACATTAAATACACAAAACAATACTAAAGCCTAATCGGCAGTAGGGCTACATTTCCAGCAGAGCCCGAGAGCATCAACCAGAAATGTGAGGACTACAAGAAATGCCCAGATCCAGTGCAATGACCCAACCATCCATCCTGCACCGATATGTAGTCTGTTCGACATATCGTTGGCACACAGTTGTCTGGAATAACACTGGGCAAAACTGTTAATTTGGTAAAGGAAAATTATATTTTATATTTTCAATCCCCTTATTGTTTGTGTACCATGTTCAACAGCTTTCTGATAATGCAGTAGACTTTACCGCGAGACTTGTGTTATGTGGTAGCGGGTGTTGCTAGGCAACGTGTGCGGTTGAGAGTAGCAATAGTACTACGAGTGATTTGTGTGTTTTGATTAATAAAGGATCCCAGGTTTGGGCAGTTAAAACAACCTCTGTCTCTCTCTATTCCCTGGTAGACTCCTTTACGTACACTTTGCTGCTTCAGTTCTGTTTACAGGCTACGACACTTGCTTATTTGTTGGCCAACTTCTATGCATGTCCTTCAGTGTCTTGAAATGTAGTCTATACAACAGTATGTTTTTTAAATTGTTTGAAAAATTAATTAAAACTAATTATAATTTTCCGTCTTCTGTAACAGTTTACAATATGTAATACACACATTTATCTCTTAGCAAACATTTTCTACCTGTCAGCTCTGAAGCGCTATTTCTACAACAACATCTATTGTAAAACTTCAGGTTTAATAATGCTGCAACCATATTAATAAAGTACACAATTTTATTGTAATGAATTGTTCAAGAAATTTGCAACTTGTGTCTTACAGTGAAACTACCAGTATCATGGGCTGGAAAATGCAATAAGATTCTGCTAACAATTAGCGTTTATAGCATTGTAGTAGTTCAGGTATGCTAATTCTGAATGTTATGGGCAAAAACATTTTTTCACTGTGGTGCAGCTTCTGTAGTACATTTTTACTATCTGAAATATACTCTGAACCATTGACAGCTTGGATTATACATGGATATTTGGCTCAACAGTTTCTTCAGGTGCTTGTCTTTTGACTGTTCATACATATACCGTTTTCTTGAGCCAATCGCACCTACTGAAAGACGTGCAGCTAGCTAGACGAGTGAATTGCACCACTTAAGAATGTTGCGCAATAGCCTAGAGTTGAAAGGGGGTGGGGTATGGGGGGAAATTATGAACACACCCATTCAGCCCTGAGCCCTCTGAATGTAGGTTTTTTTTTTTGTCACTGTTAACACTTATTTTAATTATGATTTATTTGGTTGATGTATATTAAATATATCCGTCTGCAACATATTGGGAATATTTCTGCATTTTAAAACCACTCACTTCGACATACATTTACCCAGAGTACAGGTGCATCTCAATAAATTCATATTGTGGAAAAGTTAAGGAATTTCAATAATTAAATTGACGTGAAATTCATATAAGTTCATCACAATTTTGAATATTGTGAAAGTAATTTCAATAATTCAATTGACAAAGTGAAACTCATTGTGGATTAATTACGTGAAATAGCTTAAGCCTGTATTTGTCTTTTGATTACGTCTTACAGCTCATGAAAACCCCAAATTTGGTATCTCAGAAAATTAGAATGACAGACCAGTGAAAAAAGGAATTATAATACAGACCTGTCAGCCTTCTGAAAAGTAGGTTTGTGTACAAGCAGTCAATTTGGGCTCCTTTTGTATGAATTACTGCATCTATTAGGCGTGGCATGGAGTTAATCAGCCTGTGCCACTGCAGAGTGCCACACGCCTTTAACTTGTCTGCATTGTCTAAATTTCCTCTTGACAATACCACATAAATTTGCTGGCCGGTCAAGCACAGTATTTCCATAGTCAGTAGCCATAGTCATACCAACCAGGTATTGGTACATTTGGCAGTGAAAATTAAAACAGCATGTCCATAAAGCTTGTCAGCAGAAGGAAGCATGTACTTCCTAACCATGCTGGTACATTACAAGATTACACTGAGAATGGAGGGCAAAAATATTTCATAATTTTAACTAGGAAGCCAGCTGATACATTGTACATTTATAGTCTATTACAGATAAAATAGACTGGATAAGAACTGGAATTAAGAAATGCACATATACAGTATAAGAGACAGTATTTGAAATGGGATGAACTGGACACACCACAAGGTAAACATTTTATTTTTAATACAACTGTTTCATTTTCTAAAATAACAAAAAAAAAAAAATCTTTTCCCAAAAAATAACTGGATGTCTTCACGACGGACGTACAGTACCAGATCTCCTTAGAACATGGTTTTTAACCTGAAAAAGAAAATATTTTAACTCAAACATGCAACAACTCCCTGCTCATATGGGCCTAAAGTGCCTTGGGAGTCCCAGGTTAAAATCTGATCTGTGGTAATTTCCATTACATATAGATATATCTCTCTCCCATCCGCTTTTTTTCTATCTTCACTCTCCTGTCGCATAGGAAAAACTAGAATGTGTTGATTTACCTCAGCAACGCTCGTTGATAGATTGACAGGCTTGTGGGAAAATTATAGGCTTGTGATACTATCCTGATAGCACAAGGTATAGTGGCTTCAACGCGGGGTATCAGTCTGGAACTCCTCAATTCAAAAGCTAATATATTCCATTTAAACTTCTTACATGAATGAAATTCCAACCTTTAGCGTTAAATAGGAAAAAAAAACTGCTGGAGATGGCTGTTTAGAAGTGAGCTCCACGAAAACCACAAAATAACTAATTATAACTTCATTTAAATCATGTTGCTAAAAGTCAGTTTATTATCTTATTATTAAGGGTCCAAGCAGCGAAGCTGCAGGATTCCTAATGTATTTGTTAGTTTTTTTTATTAGTGGTCCAAGCAGCGAAGATGCTGGAACCCTAATGTAATATTTTTTATTGTTATTATTTTCCTTCTTCCGCCGTTTTTGCAAGTTGCAGACTGGCTAACTTTTTTTGAAACTTGGCACATCCATAGAGGGCTATGCTCAACTCACAAAAGCTAATTTTGGTGTCCATAGGTCCATGCCTCTAGCGCCACCATCGGGTCAAAGTCGCGATTTTCAAACGCTTATAACTCAGGCTGTGATTGGCCTAGAGACATGAAACCAGTGTAAAATGATGCATGACCACATGCTGAACAACTTTCCTTTTAAAGGCCATTTTAATTTGTGCAAACTAGATTTTCCGCCATTTTGGATTTTGTGAAAAAACTCAAATGTATCTTCGGTCGCAAATTTTGTCTGACCTTATCGAAACCTGCCATATATGATCTTCAGACCAAGCTTGACAAAACATGTAAAAAATCATTTTGATTCACATAATTATTTGTCTGCTAAAGTTGATAAAAAAATGACGCCATAATGTACCAAAATGCCCTTTGTAAGGCTCATTACTACTCAACGCAAGCATATATTTTAACCAAACTTGGTGAGTTGCATGAGTGCAATAGGTTCTTGTACTCCAATAAATGGGGAGTGGGTATTCCATACCATGTGACCGCCACGGGCCAATTAAATTCAAGCTATCAAAGCCTTTAAAAATGCTTGACAGTCATGAAACTTGATCAGTATAAAGTCTTATAGGCCACCAACAACCAGTAAATGTTTGTTTGTTGTCAGTAAATGATCGACCATTGGGGGGCATTAAACTTGAGATTTTCAAACAGTAATATCTTTGTGCTCCTTGGAGCTGAAATCACCAAAACTATCTTCCAATGTGAATAGCGGTATAGTCAACAAAATTGCCTCTTGGAGTATTGTTTTCAAATTTTTTGTATTTCTGCCATATTTAACTTCCTGTTAAATCTCAAAAATATATCACAGGTCGCAAATATTTTTCAATTTTCCTGAAACTTGGCATAGGTGATCTATACGCGAAGCCTAACAAGTTATTTTGTGGATTTTTGATTTGCACAATCGTTTGCCCATTGTAGTCCATCAAAAATGGCTGTGAAGCCGTGAACCCGGAAGCAAGTGAGTTTCTTAACAACCCCTTGTCTTATTGTCACCAAACTTTGTAACCGTGGTCGGAATGAGGTGCCGTGGAGGTCTGAATAAGCCAACTGCCAACAACTTCCTGCATCTGACAGTATCACAGGAAGTGAGGGTGTTTCTCAAATACAGTTTTTCCGATTGTCACCAAATTTAGTGTCCATGGTCCGAACAAGATGAGGAAGAGGCCTGTGGTGTGTGGCGCCGATCGGCCATGTGTTGGTGCTGTTTTTGAAAATCTGTTTAAACACTCATTTCTGCCTAATGCAAAAACTGATTGCCGGACCTACTCTTGGGCTTACGTGGACAATTCTCGTCTTGCTAAACTAAATTTAAGATGTATTTTCGTTGACAAGACGAGATGAAAACATTAGTGGTATAATTTAAATTAAAAAACTTTGCCTGCATATTATTTACCATAGTTTCACATTTAAATAAAAAAAGTAAAAACCCTGCCGGTGTATGATTTACTGTAACTGCACACGTGTGCAGGCTGCAGCACAATGTTAAAGCCGGCTGTCGAGACTGCATTATTAACCGCAACTACACACATAAGTGGGCAGCACAATATAACATTTGGCAGGCGAGACGGTCTTGTCACAATCACATTCACATGACTGCAGTGACAGATCGACAGATATAACTATAATTTTGCGCTACAGTAGGACAATCGACAAGGTAGATCAGACTGACAGAAAACCGGATCGATTTCATATGCATGCGGGTTCAAAAAGTAAATAGCCTACAGCTCTAATCTGGATTCCTTACCTTAATTGCCAATACCAGGTGAAAATGAATTAATACATTTGAAGCGACAAAATAACTAGTCAATTTGTGCTACTTGGCCAAATAAAGGGTTATAGCTTGACTTCGACTATGCTACCATCTGCATGCAACAGGCCGTACCGGTATAAGACTGTTGCATTTATTTAAAGAGAAAACATTTTGACTAAAAGTTGACTAAAATTTAATAACCTTTCGTTGACGAAAAAGTTTTCTATTTTCGTCTACTAAAATGTGACTAAACCTATTATGCATTTTCGTCTAAAGACTAAAATGTGCAAATCTTCAGATCCTTTCACCTATGCGTAGAGCTAACACAAACTTCTTCAGACACGCATATCAGTGATGCCCAATGGTGATATAACGGAATAAAGCCCTTTCCCAGATTAAAAAAACAAAGTCTAAAACTCACATCATCACAGGGACATCGCCAGGTCAAAAATATGAATCTCCCACGACCAAATAAATTCATCAGAGCCAGTGGGGAACCATGACCCTGGGATTTTAGTGTCACCACATCAAGTCAAAAGTATGCGATCACAAATAATTACGTGTAAGCTTCGACTGCTATTGTAACGTCCAGGGCTGCACCGTCGGGCGGTACACCTTCCCAGACACGCTTTTATGCCAGTGTGCGTCAGCCTCCGGTCAGTTTGGCCCAGGTACCCAATGCACCCTAGCCGCTTCCTTTTGTGTTTTTTTTTAATCGTTTACAGCCGTGTAGGGGTATAGGTTGGGGATTGTCTTTTGTTCTTTGTCTGATATTGTTTGCCTCTTGGTCGCTGTGGTTGTGATGTTTTTTCTGGCTGTGTGAAGCCACTTCATTAAACGCCAAGCGTAAAGCTCGCAGTTCCATGTCTCAACTTTCTCTTTCATCTGCGTCTGTTTTTTCCCCCCAACATGTTACAGCTATATAGTAAATGTTGACCTCCCACAACTGCATAAGGTACAGTACAGACTGGTCTCCATTTATGCCTAATGTAAAAAATATTGTAAGACTAACGTTCTATCAAAAAGCTAGATATTAGGCTTATGTTTCCACAAACACGCAAAACAAACTTGCCTGTTCAACATCAGACAAGCAACAATCTCGCCAGACTAAGCATCTTAAATTATTACAACATCTAAGAAATGGTAGTCTCACGTGGGTGGTCCTTATATCTCACCTGAATAAGAACGCAGCGGTGCATAATCGGTGCACGTGTCTTGGTCTCCAACACTGGGCTGCGGGCCTGGCTCTTTCATGAGTTTCCTTAAGCCTTAACCGTATCCTCGTCAAAAGCATTAGAGCTTGATAGTCTTCAAAACACCGCAATTTCGGAAACAATTTAATATCTTTCCATTTAGTCTGTCACATATCAAATGCTGACAACAAGATGAATATTGTCGCCTCATTATTATTAGTACGGTACTTGCTGACACAGCTTTAATCTTGGCTTAACGATAGCTGCCCTGACAATTATGTGAATACCAAACGTTTCATTCTTCTTCTCGTCTCACTTTTTCTCTGTGTCCCATGGTACTGTACTACAGAAGATCACATTTCCGTTTCCAAATGTTTTTATTCTCACTTATTGTAAAGATAGTAAATTCTTACAGAAAGTCCCACCTTCATCCCAGATAAAACTGTGATTGGCTAATGACAACTATCATGTCAAATATGCCCCTATTCCCTTGGAACGTGGAAGGTATTAAATACATGTATTGAATGCTCCGCGTTGCTGAGACATTGGTAACATAACTGTTCTTCAGAGTATTGCCAGGAATATAAGGTGAGCTTGCCTTAGCTTCCTCAAGAAATATATGGGAGATATGCATAGTCCAGGTGAGGTCAGCAGAAATGTGCACGCCAAGGAACTTTAAGTTCTCTAACCTATCCACCACATCCCAGCTCTGTTTTGTTTTCAAATCAGATCAATAATGTATATAAATATAATATTTTTAGGCTATACTATATTTTATTTGGGATATTCACTGTCACCATACTGTGGGGTAAGGAGCCAGAACTGTGTGGGAGGTGGAGCACTACCATTTAGATCTGGTGGGGCTTACTTCTACACAGTCTTGGTTCTGGAACTGTTCTCCTCGATAGAGGGTGGACTTTATTCTACTTGCCAGTGTGTGAGGCGCCGGGCAGGTGTGGGGATACTAACAAGCCGCCGTTTAAGCGCTGCTATGTTTACCCCGGTGGCCGAGTGTGTCACCTCACTACTCCTACGGGTTGTGGGGGGGGGAAACTCTGACCGTGTATATGCACCATACAGCAGTTCGGAGTATTCGGCCTTCCTGGACACCCTGAAAGGAGTCCTGTATGGGGCTCCAGTAGGGGACTCCATAGTTCTGCTGGGAGACTTCAACGCGCACGTGGGCAATGATAGAGACACCTGGAGAGGTGTGATTGGGAGGAACGGCCTTCCTCTTCTAAACGCGAGTGGCCGTTTGCTGTTAGACTTCTCTGCTAGACATGAACTGTCTATAACAAACACCATGTTCAAACATAAGGATGCTCATAAGTGTATGTGGCATCAGAGCACCTTAGGCTGAAGGTCGGTCGATTTTGTGATCGTATAATCTGATCTGAGGCCGCATGTTTTGGACACTACGGTGAGGAGAGGGGCAGAGATGGCTACCGACCACAATCTGGTGGCGAGTTGGGTCAAGGGGTGCGGGAAGACTCTAGACAGACCTGGTAAGCCCAAACGGGTAGTGCAGGTGAACTGGGAACGTCTGGAGGAGGCAGGGGCAGCGGGGAACAATCCAAGCTGTTACAGCAAGGATTGTTGTTGACCTCAACTGAGGAGGTAATTGGGTGGTGGCAAGAACACTTTGAGGAACTCCTGAATCCGACTGACACACCGCTCTCTGTGGTAGAGACAGAGCTGGAGGCTGATGGGGGATCATTGTCAATTTCCCTGGGGGAGGTCACTGAGTTTGTCAAACCACTCTACAGTGACAAAGCCCCAGGGATTGATTAGATCCGTCCAGAAAAGCAAAAAGTTTTGGATGTGGAGGGGATGTCTTGGATGACACGCCTCTTCAACATCGCGTGGAAGTTGGGTACAGTGCCAAAGGAGTGGCAGACCGGGGTGGTGGTTCTCTTCAAAAAGGGGGACCAGAGAATGTGTGCTAATTACAGGGGTATCACACTACTCAGCCTTCCTAGAAGTGTGAAGTGGTTGGGATGAGGATTAGCACCGCTAAATCTGAGGCCATGGTTATCAGATGGAAACTGGAATATTAAAGGTCTGCTACAAAACTGGTCTATATTGCACTTGATGACATACCTCCTACCGCTGCTTTTCAGACCCAACCTGCTTAAGTACAATCATACTATGGAGTTTGTTTGGAGTGGTTTGGTCTTGCCCAGGATACATTTTGGTATCATTATGCTTTCTCACTCTCTCTGCTGCTCAAAATCAATTTAGCTTTGACCAGGTGCCTTCTTAAGTTAAAATTTAATAAAAACAAGGTGCTCCATCACCTCTGAAAGCCTTCCTTACTCAAATGGGTTTTTCGGTATCTTATGGAAATTCTGTTGTGAACTTTGAGAAAGGCACAAAGCTTTGCAAGATCAAGGTTCCCTTGTTTAACACCAAGAGGATCTATTTGGCTTAATAAAACAAGATAACTAAATAATTTTTACATCAAACCTGGGTAAAAGCAGGAATAATTTATCTGAAGGATTTGTATGATGGATAAAACTTAATGTAATTTAATCAACTGAAGGCAAAATATACACCAATCAGACATAACATTACACGGTGATGGGTCATGGGCGACCAAGACTCATTGATGCATGTGAGCAGCATCAATGGCCTGTGTGATCCGATCCAACAGAGAAGCTACTGTAGCTGAAATTGATAAAAAAGTGAATGATGGTTCTAATAGAAAGGTGTCAGAACACAGTGCATCGCAGTATGTTGCATATGGGGCTGCGAAGCTGCAGACCAGTCAGGGTGCCCATGCTGACCCCTGTCCACTGCCAAAAGTGCATACAATGGTCACCTGAGCATCAGAACTGGACCACGGTGCAATGGAAGAAGTTTGCCTGGTCTGATGAATCATGTGGAAGGCCGGGTGCATATGCGTTGTTTACCTGGAGAACACATGGCACCAGGATGCACATTGGAAGGAAGGCAAGCCGGCGGAAGCAGTGTTACCCCCGAATTCCACTGGGCGCACATGCGGAGCGTGAGCAACATGTTCCGGCTCCGATTCGGCCTCCGGAGCTGATCGCGGCCACTCTAGTCAATGCTTTCACTTCCACCACACGTGACACAGTGTGTGTTGGAAGCGGCTCTTCCCTCTGCTTCGCTAAAGACAGGTGCCGTGGAAGCCGCAGCCAATACGCGGTGCTCAAATATAAAATACAATTGAAGTTGTGTGCAAAACAGTGTGTGCAGACTCTGGATGGTATTTCACATGACTACATTAGTGGCAAGAGGCATCTGGGACGATCGTTTCATTTATACATTTGAAACAATGTTTTATGACACCACAGAAAAATTCCAGAAAGGTCCATGGTGTGGAATATAATTGCAGTAGTTTCTGGAAGTGGAAGTGAGTGAAACTAACTTCCACTTCAGACAGGCAAAGCAGTTTTGGTTGATCTCGCCAATACGACTGCCTCACAGCGCTATGCTTTTGAAATGCTCCTGTTGGAAGTTTACGCTTCGAGAAGACGGAAAAAACCTGCGTCGGAGCCGGAACGCTGCGCACACGTGCTCGGTGGAATCCCGGCGTTATGCTTTGGACTATGTTCTGCTGTGAAAACTTGGGTCCTGCCATTCATGTGGATGTTACTTTGACACAAACCATCACCTAAGCATGGTTGCAGACCATGTACACCCTTTCATGGAAACATGGAAATTCCTTGATGGCATTTGCCTCTTTCAGCAGGATAATGAACACTGCAACAAAGCAAAAATTGTTTAGGAATGGTTTGAGGAACACAACGAGTTCAAGGTGTTGACTTCAAATTCTCCAAATTCCATAGATGTCAATACAATCGAGCATCTGTGGGATTTGCTGGACAAACATGTTTTCAGGTGGAAACAAACAAAGTCCTCAAAGACTGAATATAGTGTCTCTGGCGCAAATCCTCCTTAGAATCTAGCTAGCCAACATAAATTCTCCATCCATCCATCTTCATCCGCTTATCCAGAGTCTGGTCGCGGGGGCAGCAGCTCCAGCAGGGGACCCCAAACCTCCCTTTCCCGAGCCACATTAGAAAGCACTGACTGGGG
>JAODLL010038536.1:0-20000 GCA_026546735.1 Forbesichthys agassizii
TTTTTTTCTGACAGAAATGTTATTATTTGCATATTATTTAAAATAATGATTGGCGGTGAGCCTACTTCGATCTTGCGCGAAACATTGGCCTATCTATGGGGTAACCTATAAGCACGGCACACCTTCAGGGCGTGATGGACTCAGCTTTTAGTATTCATCATTTATATGGATTTCTCTCCAGTAAAGTGCAGATGCATAATAAATGTTCAACAGTTTACAGACTACATTGGCTTTCAACACCCATTAACTGTCAAAAAAATGTTTGTTCCTTTTTAACTGCCATGGGCCTATGGGAGAACAAATGCTATGTTAAAAAATAGGGTAAAAAAAGAGAATTAGTTAGTGCTTTTTCATTTTTCATAGTGTTTTTATTTCTTAAACACTAGGTTGGGTAGCCTACTTGCTGAGCTATAATATACTCTTGACATAATATGCTATGCCAGGATTTGTGGTCTAAATAGAGAACAGGGACATTATACTTTACAAAGCAGGTGTGCAGATTTGGACATCATTCCTCCCTGTCAAAAAACTCTACATCTCAGACTCCTCTAAGGCTTCCTCTGTGATCACAGAGGAGAGAAAGCTTTGCTCTCCCTTTCTTCTCATTTTGGCTCATATTTCTCATGGGCTGGGGCCCTGGGTAATAATAGTTCATACCTTTTTTTTCTTCTTTGTCCAGATTTAGATCTCTGTAGGGCAGGCCCGCATGGTTGTTACCATGACAGCATCTGGAGCCCTACTCTTGCTGTTGGGTCTTTATGTTTACAGTGGTGTGAGTTTCCAGCAGTCTGCAGCCAGGGTTCGCCTGTCCTTCAAAGGTGAGTTATACAAAAAACTACTACACTTTTCTACTGTAGGTTGGAAGTGTCACAGTGGATTATCACGCTTAGTGACTCAGCCACACACAAATGCACGCACACACACACTCTTTCTCAGACACACACTAGATATGTTTCCCCTTCATACATGCACATAGGCTGTCGTATTTCCTGTCTCATGTCAAACCATGCACAACAGAAGACAAAAGGTGGATGTAGCGTGCGGCTACTTACCAATGAAGATACTTTTACCTCACACTCTAATGCTAAAATCAGACATCAATTATATCAGTTCATCCCTTTTTAGGATATATGATGTGATTACCGAAAGGGGAACACATGGGATTTGATTATACATTTAGGTTTTTATATTTTAAAAAAAAGTACTTTACATTATGTCAATACAAGCTTGTGCAGATGCTGTCAGCAAAGCCCTTAACTGTTGTCGTTTGGGGATTTCCCCCAAACTCATTAGCCATTAATAGTAGAGATTTATGTTACAAAAACATGAAGGATGCCAGTGATAAAACATTGTCAAATGATTATAATTTTTCTGAAACATTATGTCATTTCTTCACTCAGGTACACTCAGACACACACACATGTGCGCACAAGGCACACCTGTAAAGAAGAATTACGGGGTATGATTAAGTTTTTCGCAATTCCTTTCATGTGGCGCAGAGTCAAATCCTCTGCTCAAGCACAGGCAGTGCTACCTTATTATACAGCAATCTTGCTGTATCTTCCAATGAGTTAATTTGACTTTATATGAAAAAACTAAAATAATGCGATATGTGTAACAGAAAGTTAACTGTCATTCTTTCCGTACATGTGCAGCATATTTGTGTGATCTCCTGAGTTTCATAAGTGATAAGAGCCGTGTTTAGACATAGCCACTATGTAAAGCAGTTTGCAGTACATGTTGACACCCGTGGGCAAACGTAACACTCTTTATGTGACCCTTGACGATAATCTTATTTGGTAAACAGCTTTTATATTATGCATATTATGCATACAACACGCATGGTTTTGCACATGCGTCACTAAAGCTGACATAATTCGCATCATTACAGAGCATTTATAATGATTGCATACAGTGGCTGGCATGAGAACTTAAAGTGCTGAATCACTAGCTTTCTGGCTAAGTCGTATAGAGTATGGCATCCATGTTGATCCAATGCCCGGTCACCTTTCCCCCTAATTCCAAAGAAAAGGCGGAAAAGTCGGACTTACTCCCCAACTCTGTTCTGTTCATTCTAAGTGTTAGAAAGAATTTATTGTTCATTGTTTGTGACAGGGACTCCCTTTGTTCGCAGAGGCGCCTGGGAGGAGGGGTTATTGTTTGGGGGGTGCGGGGGTGTGACAACTAAAGGAACGTGCCTTGCTGAGTGATGGTCTCGGGTACAGGAGCCATGTAGCGGAAAGACATCCTGTGGCACACTGGGATTGTTGGGATGATTCTCACGTGAATGTGAGTCAGATAGTATTAGTCAGTGCCGCTATGCTGCACATTCATGTAACCTCAAGCCATTATGTCATTCCCTGCATGTGGTTGACCAGAAAGCCACAATCTGTGTTCTATGGCTGGACCACAGGGGTCCATGGCAATTCAGGTTCCTCATCTTAGTTCTCCTTACACTATTTTGCTGAGCATGTGTTTTGTGGTGCTTCACAATATGGACAGGTAAATGTAAATATTGTCATAACCTTCTTATAAATAGGGTAAGCAGACATATAGATATGTGATAATACTCCGCTCTTGCCATTGACATGATACTTATGTCAGATATGTTATTGTGACAATATGTTGTCACAAAAAATAGAAACTTAGTGTACTGTACTTGCTTCTAATCTCCTGCTTCAGTTTTCTTTTCCTGTGTTATTAATATGTCAAGTGTTTTCTCAATGTTTACCCCATTGGCAGAACACTGTGCTATTTGTGGAGGCTGGAGACACGTACTGTATAGGGGTGTGGTGGATGCTAGTCTTAGCTTGTTCTCTGGGTCCACTCTGGCCCAGTGTCGGCTTGCTATCCTGTGTTTACCTCGAAGGAACAGAGCCAGACCTTGCTCCACCTGTAGGACCCCATAGAGTGGCAGCCGGACATCCGATTGCATATCTTATTTTAGTGGCATGCTGACTGCATCCTGTCAACACTGACCTTAAAGGGATATACCCAGCACTTTGGTGTATATAAGGACCTTCTTCCTCTTGCTTGCATGCGAGCCAGTCTCTGAAGGCCCCTGAGAGCCGCTGTGAACCTCTGTGACATGGCTGTTGTTCACATACTTCAGCCATATGTTGTAACAGCCCACACACATCAGAACAAAATACATCAACAACATGATGCCACAGTTACAGTTCTACAGTAGAATGTACTGTAGTATTGATATACGGTGTCAGTATTGATACTGATGGATACCATATCAGATCAGTGATTCCTCAATCTGCAGGTTGCAAGGGGTCTGTTTTACATTTGTGAAGATTTAAAGATGAAATCATGTATTAATCTGCAATAATCCATTTTCTCAGACTTGTCAAAGTTTGGAAGACACAGATTCAGCTAATACATTTCAGAATATAATGATTTAGATGTCCAAATAAGAAAACACTGACAATTTGTGTTTGTGAACACCTTATATCAGTAGCCTACCAGTTATTCATTTTATTAGACACATGTGGGCATTATTGATAACAGCATGTTATGTACTGTAGTATTGTGAAGAAGAACAATATATGTAAGCTAAAAGAACAGCATTTCTGTATGCAGTACGTAGTCTACATTGTATAGCAACAATGTACAGTACATTGCTGAGCATGTTTATTCGGTGAATGTCCAAATACTATCACATTCTTATAAAACAAATAGTGTAGTGCAGTCCATTTGTCGTAAAGTATGGAAATGGTTTAATGAGAGCTTTCCTGTGAAAGCATTGTGAAATGAAGGACGAGGAAGTATTTTCCGTTTAAACATGCCTTAACAGGTCACGCTCCACTAAACGCAACTCTGATCTTAAGAATTGACTCCACTGGCCATGTTTCCTGAAGGTCTGCCTTTTCTTCCAGAGCGACGGGACTCACTCAGACATTTGGAACACATGAAATATTAACACTTTAAAAGCCCATTTGTTTCTTGGAGTTATCTTTAAGCACTCACACAACTTGAAAATTAGTATGAGGTGTTTTCTACTTATTACCGGTAGTTAATTTATTGATTCAAATGTATGATTTGTTGCTGTTTATGACGATTACTATAATTGGGTTAATTCAGTCAATTTTTAAAGCTGATGTGGCATTTGCAGGAGGGATTCAAGCCAGCAACCTTCTGTGACTGTGCGTGTGTGCTTGCAGAACTGCTGGACACGCGGGCAGCCCGACCCTTCAGCTTCTCCTTCAACACCAGCGACTACCGTATCCTGCTGATGGACCAGGACCAAGGACGTCTCTACCTTGGTAGCCGAGAGTATCTGGTGGCCCTGGACATGCACAATGTCAACAAGGAGCCCCTTATAGTACGTAGTGGAACAATATCACACAAGCTTAGTCAGAGTGCTATATATTCTACCCAGTCTTTGGTATAGTGCCTCTATAACAGTAGTTTTCTACATGGAGTCAATATGGGGGTAGGGTCAATTTGAAATAATGTTATCTTTAGTTTCTTGTCTTTAATACATAACATTTCCCAATGATTTTAATGGTTGTTTATACTGTATTTTTGTTTGAAGAAAACTTAGAGAACCGCCTGTCTTTGAAACAAGAAAGAGGCGTATTGTGTCACTAAGCAGGGATGAACGAGGGTTGAGTCTTCACAATATATTATCCACCACAATCCCTTATTATCCTCCCTGCATTTTCTCTCCACAAAGATCCACTGGCCTGCGTCAGCCAAGAGAAAGGGAGAATGTCAGATGACAGGAAAGGGCAGACAGGTGGGGTCCTGCCTTTGCTTCCTGCGTTTTCACCCATCTGGCAATGTTCCGAACAATCACTGTTTCTCCCCTGGTGTTTGAATTCCATTGGTCTTAACCCTCCTGTCTCTCTGCCAGGGTGAATGTGCCAACTTTGTGCGTCTGATCGAGCCGTGGAACCGCACCCACCTGTACACCTGCGGGACGGGGGCGTACCAGCCCATCTGCACCTTTATCAACCGGGGCTGGAGGGCAGAGGTGAACTTTACACTTGAATATCTCTGCTACAGCTGGAAGGTTTTGTTCCACTAAATATTTAATAGGGACAAGCTGGGACTCTGATTGTTTTCTGTCTTGTCCTCATTCCCTTGTGATGGCTGCAGCTGGCTGATGTATTGTTCTCTCCATACACTGCTTCACTAATGTTTCCTCCGTAGGACTACTTGTTCAGGCTGGTACCTGGGTATGTGGATTCAGGGAAGGGAAGGTGTTCATATGATCCCAACCAGGAGAATATTGCTGTTCTGATCAGTAAGATTCACTTGTAATTGCACACTGTAGCTTTGGATAGTCCAAAAACACAATTTTTTAAGGTAATAATTAATGGCTGAATGTGAATTTAACAGAGCACAGCATAAACGGTTTTAACTAAACATAAACTAAATAATGTTTTAGCAGATGATGACAATAAAGTACAGCACAGGCATATGAAATAAAACTAAATATTTAAACCAAAAAGGGGCTCTTGCGCTGCTTGACTAGTCAATTTATCTCCTATTAGTGCTGTATGGTTGAACCTCAACCCCTCCCCTTTTCTCGTGGGCTTTCTGCAGATGGGAACCTTTATGCGGGGGTTCACATTGACTTCATGAGTACAGATGCTGCCCTCTTTAGGACCATGGGGGGAAGAGCGGCAATCAGGACGGAGCAGTATGACTCCAGGTGGCTCAACGGTGAGTAATCACCTGAACATTACCTGGATCAATGTAGCCCATGATTATGATTATGAGATTGTGCTTCTGTTTACTTTTTATATAAAGGCCTCTTCTTGCGTCCCCCTGTCTTTATTCTAGATCCTGTGTTTGTTAAGATCCAACAGATTCCCGACAGCATGGAAAAGAATGACGACAAGCTCTACTTTTTTTTCCGTGAGAAGACGCTGGACTCAGGCGGAGGGGCAAGCCCTAGCGTCCTGGCCAGGGTGGGGAGGGTTTGTCTGGTAAGTGGAAACACACTGATGTCACCTTCAACATAACTGTAAACACATTCAACTAGTAGTTTAAAAAACGACCTTGGAAGGCTATTGCTTGAAGAATGTTGGGAAAATATATATTTAAAATGGCATTTGTGTGGAGCTATAATGTTATTCTCTACAAATTACCAGAATGATGAAGGTGGCCAAAAATCCCTGGTGAACCGCTGGACAACATTCCTTAAGGCCCGCCTCATCTGCTCTGTGATTGGAGAAGATGGTGTGGAGACTGCATTTGACGAGCTGAGTAAGGCAACAGTAAAAAAAAAAACGTGCATTGAATCGATTTTAATTCCAGCCGCTTTATGTCGCTCCATGTTACATTGATCCGTCTCGCATCGTTCCACTAGGGGACGTCTTTATTCAGCCCACACAGGACGAACGAAACCCTGTGGTGTACGCACTCTTCACAACAGCTGGGTAAGTTGTTGATGAATGCTTGGACTTTATATATAGCCCGTGGGGTGCAGCTACCCAAACTCAACTGGCCTTTTAAAGAGGTTTAAAGAGATTTGTGATGTTTCTGTTGTCAGCTCTGTGTTCAAGGGCTCAGCAGTCTGTGTCTACGCCATGGCTGATATTCGCAGTGTATTCAATGGGCCCTTTGCCCACAAGCATGGCCATAATTACCAATGGACAGAATATACTGGAAAGATCCCCTACCCTCGGCCTGGGACGGTATGTTTCTCTCGGGCTATCGTCACAGTGACAATCCAAACAAACTAGTCAATGTTAACCTATACCGCTACCACCCCCAAAGAACTGTTAAAACAACTGTTTCCACACATTCTCTTTTCAACACCCCCAGTGTCCAGGAGGGACGTTTACCCCCGGCATACGCTCCTCCAAGGACCTATCCGACGAAGCTGTCAACTTCATCCGGGCCCACCCCTTGATGTACCATCCCGTTTATCCAATCCAGCGTCGCCCCCTAGTGGTGCGAACCGGCGTGGATTACCGCTTCACCACACTGGTGGTGGACCAGGTGGATGCAGTGGATGGTCGCTATGAGGTGCTGTTTCTGGGAACAGGTGAGTCAGCTGTGTGTGGTGAACTACACCGTAGAGCAATCCAGTAAATCACACGCTGCTACAGAGTCCAACTCTCAGGAGTACAACATATAAACATTGTATTTACCACCCCCAGACCGTGGTACAGTCCAGAAGGTGATAGTGTTGCCTAAGGACCCGACCGGCATGGAAGAGCTCACCCTGGAGGAAGTGGAGGTGTTCAGGGTAGGTCTCAGTACGTCCCATTAAAAATAAACAGTGGTCATGATGTTATAATGAGTATATTTATACTATACATTTATTTACAGAGCAAGGCTGCAGTCAAAACAATGAAGATATCTTCGAAAAGAGTAAGAGAAATGTTCCTATCAGTGCTCATGATTTTGTGATGCATTTGGGCATCTCTGTTCTCTGTTTGGGCCATTTCATTACAATGGTTCAGAGAGTGTGAGCGGTGCGATGCCAATTTGACTGGAGCAAGGGGAGTCATTTAAGCGGGCGAGAAGGCTACCGCTCAATCTATTGCTCAATCGCTCAAGTACCGCTCCGATCTTGGCAAGTAGCCGGTCACATCGTAGCTGTTTGCTTACGTGTGATTATAGCGTATGGTAGTTTTAATACGTGTTATTATACCCCTTACCTGTGGTTGGCGCTGTCTATCTAGGAACTGAAGTGAATTAGCTGCCATGACACAGAAAAGAATAACATTGTGCTTGAGTCTCTGTGTTCTTATTAAAATAATGCATGACAACACACACTATATTAGGCTACATAATGGAGTTCACCTGTTTGAGTGATATATTTTGGTTAAAAGACTAGATCTGAAGTCTATTGGAAATGATAGGCTACTGTAGGCCTATTCTCACCCATTCAATGCCTTAATAAACTACATTGTTACATTCTAATAAAAAACAGCCTACTCAACATGCATGATAGGCCTACGGCATCACAAAATTGTACGGGTTTGTTTGAATTATGACTATACAAAAAATGTATGGAGCGAATTTGGAGCGGCAATTTAGTTTTCTTTGAGCGAAGAGCGGTTTTGAGAGGAGTGATGTAAAAGACTTGAAAAGGAGGAGCGGAGCGTAGACTTCGCTCCAAGGGCGATGAGCGGGTTTTCTAACAGCTCCGCTCCGCTCACATACTCTGCAATGATTACAAATGCTTGCAATGGGACACGGCTATTGCAAAATCAAGAATCAATTCATGACATAAAGGTTGAAGTTATTGTTATCTTACCTCATCTCTACGCATCTTGCAAAACATCTAATGTTCCACCTGAACTACTATTACAGCTCTCCTCTATTCTATACACAAAACACAATCCACTGTGTAGATTGCAATGAGAGAACGGGTCTTATGGGTAATGTAGTATTAACTCTTGAATATGCTACCACTTCCTTAAACCTCCACATGTGCAATAAACTTTCACAATGCATTTAATCTAAATAGAATGTTAATATGCTCTCTGCATTGATGTCACTTTTCTTTGTTGCCACAGCAACAGCTTTACGTGTCATCAGACGCGGGGCTGACCCAGGTCTCGCTGCACAGGTGTGGTGTCTATGGCAGGGCCTGCTCCGACTGCTGTCTGGCACGAGACCCCTACTGTTCCTGGGACGGAGAGAGCTGCTCTGCCTTCACCCCCTCCACCAAGAGGTTAAGGGTCTCCCACATTGTCCCAGTGCTGTTTACATTTTTTTTACATGCTCAGTGTATATTGTGTAGATTGCAAACAACTGTATATTCCGTAATACAGAGGCATTAGTCACACCATATGAATACAAACAGGGCCAAGATACCGACAACTAATCCTACATGTAATAACATAATGACACTTTCTCATGCAATTCACCATCCACTGTCCATCACCCGCTGTGTAATATTAACGATGCCAGCCGTGGTTGGTTTATAGCGCCCTCAAAATTCAAATGCTTTCTCTTTTATACTATGTTATTGGTTGTAGGAGGAGCAGAAGGCAGGATGTTAAACACGGCGATCCCTTGAGGCAATGCAGAGGCTTCAATGCAAAAGGTGTGTGGAAAACAGCATGTTTAAGGTCTGCCGGGCTTTTTAAATGCAAATGTGTTCAATAAATTATCACTGCATAATCACTTCCCACCCATCCCTACCATCTGTTCAGTGGAGAAACGTCTGAGAGAAACCGTGCAGTTTGGCGTGGAGGGAAGCAGTACGTTCCTAGAGTGTCAGCCTCGGTCGCCACAGGCCACGGTCAAGTGGCTGTACCAGCGGGAAGGGAAGAGGAAAGTGGTAATGACTCGCTCTATTCCACCACAGAGAATTAGAGCTGACATGTAATTCACAACTCTCTCCCACCAAGTAGAGCTGCACAGCAGTCACAGCAGCAAAACGTTTGAAGTGCAGATTTTTTTCATCTTATTTATAACGTCCTCACTCTCCGCCATCTTTTACAGCTGAGCCGGGAGGGAGGAGTCCTGAAGACCAATCACGGAATCCTGCTGAAGTCTCTCAACCAATCAGATGCCGGCCAGTACCACTGCCTCGTCACGGAGAACAACTTCAAGCACACGGTGGCTCGCGTAGCGCTGCGCATCCTGGATCGAGACATCGTGTTGGCGCTCACCTCTCGGGATGAGGACAAGGGCCGCAAGAAAGAGCAGAAACACTACAGCTCCCATCAGCCCCAGCCACCACCCTCCCATGGCCCCACCCGTTTCCCGCCTGAGATCAGACTCATCACCCAGTACTGCCAGTCGTACTGGGAACAGCTCAGTCCCAAACAGCAGCAGCAACGAAAGAAAACCAACCGCAGACACACAGAAAGCCAGGAACAGGGCCTTGGCTAGGATAAAGAGGTTAGACTCATTGACACTGGCCTACCTGGACAATCTAGGGTGGACTTCCTTGCTAGACACGTGTCAGTGTCACTATACTTCATGCCAAGGCAGGTGATGCTCCAGTAACAGAAATGTAATATATTAATTGTGAATATAATATATGATGTAATGATCCAGTGGATTCATATTGTGTTGTTTGTATGATGATGATAATAATATTAATAATAATAATGTTAAGGATACAAAGGAACATATTTTGCATGCTTGCAAGTTGTACATCAACTTAGATGGTGTCTGTATGTGGTGTCTGTGATCAGTCAAATGCCAGTGGATGTTGTTATGTGCTGACTCGTGAAGTCCCACCCCTTGGTGACCTATATATTTGTTGAAGATTTGTATTGCATACAGCATTCTTCCATTTATGCACTTTTGATGGTGGTGGTTTTGAGGGAATGAGGGCTTGTTGCAAGGAGGTAGGAAAAAACTATAGGCCCTATAGAACATTTTTTAGATATGTTACTTTGTGAAAGAGTTCCTGAAACAATTTTGACTTTAAATGTTGTAGTTTTGTCACATATTGTATCTCTAAATGTTAAAAAAAACTTTTTCACCAGAAGAACAATGGACAAAATAAAATATCTTAATCTGCCATAATTCACATATATTGTGTGTAACACATTGTCACATAATGTTATTCTGGTAAATCGACACACTGAAAATATTCTAAACAAATACATAAAGATTTGTAAATTGCAAATATGCAGTTTGTACCGCCGTTATTCATACATAAACCACAACTTTCATTGCCTAATGACACGTACAGTAAGCAAAATCATGGCAAGGTTTATGTTTAGCAGACTTAAAACATCAGTCATCCCATTCATCATCGTCGTCATCATCATCCCCATTATCCTCTACATCTTCATCTGAAACAAGAGGACACCATTTTTAGCCTACAGGTTTACAGCACACATACGCTTTTGTTTCCCACTAGGGGGCGCATGAGAGTTAAACTATTTACCTGAAGAGTGGATTACTTTACTCCTTTTCTGCATGACCATCATCAATGCTCCCACAATGCCCTCCTCGCTGTCCGTCTGTGAAGGGGACGGTAACTCCCCAGACTCAGTCACCTGGACAATACACAGGAACAGGGTGAGTCAAGGTTAGTCTTAAAATAAAAAATACATTAAAAAAACTTCTTAAATCTTAAATAGACAAGCAAACATGCCATTCTGTACCATTTCATAATTTAGGCCTATATGTTTCATGTCTCATGCAGAACATTAACTGAACTTGCAACACAGGACAATAATAATAAACTATCAGTAATAATAATACCAATAAAAAGCTTTACATTTTTTAGTTTCTTCCCCAGGCGGATCTGATCCAGCAGTGCTCCTCTCCCACCTCCTCCTTCTCCACCCCCTCCTTCAGCAGGAGGTGCCAGGACAGGAGGAGGCGCAGGGAAGCCCATCGGTGCCGCAGAAGGAGGAGGGGGAGGGGGCGGAGGAGGAGGAGAAGCAGCAGCGGCGCCTCCACGGCCAGGTTTGGCGTGAGCAGGAGTCGGGGGAGGAGGAGGAAGAAGTGCAGCAGCAGCAGGAGGAGGAGGAGTAGGCCAGTCGTGGCTGGGTGGAGGCGGGAAACCAGAGGACGGTGGAGGAGGCGGGAAAGCCGAGGACGGTGGAGGAGGCGGGAAAGCCGAGGATGGTGGAGGAGGCGGGAAGGCCGAGGACCTGGAGCCTCCAGGAGGAGGGGGGGGCGGGGCACCAGCGCCCCGGCTAGAGGGAGGCAGAGGGGGGGGCAGTGCTCCACGTGGCGGGGGAGGCGTGGGGAGGCTTCCCCTGTGCTGCTGGCCTGGGATGGGGGGCAGCGGGCCAGTGCGCCCACCTCGGTGTGGAGGGGGGGGCGGTGCAGAGGAGCTGCTGCCGGGGGGAAGAGGGAGGGGGCCATGCCTAGGGGGAAGGGCTTAAACACAGTGGAGAGAAGACCGGTTAATCAAACACACACACACACACACACCAAAGAGGTTGTGGGGTCGCTAGATGATTTGACATTTTATTTTTGTATGCGTTTATATCTAGGCATACAAATACGATGCGCTGTTCCACAACGATGATACGGGTTAGCCGTGTGGTTACCTCTGTTCGCCTCCTTCTTGACGGCCTCCATGCCTCCAGACTGCTCGATGAGGTCATAGACTATCCGTGAGGTCTCCTCGTCCTTCATCTGAGCCTCGCTGATCCCCGCAGATGAAAGCAGCTTCATCAGGTCTGGGTCCAGGTTGTTGGGGTCCCAGCCCACGTGACTCACGTGGCTGGAGGTGGTGACACACACAGAGTGTATAGAAAACATGCAGCATGTGGCCCGCTCAAGCAGTTGTTTAGCATAAACATATCATATTCTTTTAAATCAACCCAAAATCATGCAAAAACAAATCTCAAGACGAGTTAGTAATAGACAAATATACACTATAATCAGAGTGGTTCTTCCAGGCCACTGTTTAATTACTATATATAATGTATGGGTCCATATGTCAACATGACACAATGGAGCACTTACGTAAACCCACTGGGTGCTCCTATGTCTGCTTTGGAGAACTTGGAACCCTTTTTCTTGCTCTTCTTGTCCTTTTTCCCTTTCATTGCAACAGGGGGTTGTACGGGCGTCGGCAGAGAGCGATATCGTGAAGGCTGGATGTCTGGGTTCTGGATGTCCACCATTGCACAGGAGGGTGGACTAGAGATATCAGCTCCTTCAAAAGTATGTACAAGTTAACACCATGCACTGACTGACATGTTTACATGCCTTCTGTCTGTGAACTTTATGTTCTGTATGTATGCAGTAGAAGCTCACCCCTGCCAGGTGGTAGTGGAGGAAGTGAACCTCTTTCTATAAAGTTAAGGGAAAAGGAAGTGCTCATCTATCAGTTAATGTTACATTTCAACTCAGACACTGTTGTTATACTATTACTTCAACTGGGCTCTTACCATTTGTCACGACGGGTCGCACTTTCTTCTCTGGTAATACAACAGGTGAGAGAAGTTACAGCTTATAATATATGAGATCAGTCAGGTTAAGTACATATAGTACATACAGTATATATTATACTTCACTTGACCTGTAAACTGAGGAAATATAAAGAATGAATTTAACACGACATAACACACACACACACACACGCACGCACGCACGCACACACACACATACATAAACAGTGGCTTGCCAAAGTATTGGGCAGGATGGTCTAGTGATCTGGGCGTTGGGCTTCCAGTTGGGGGTTCAAACCCCAGTGTAGACCTACCTGTAGGCATCCTTGAGCAAGATACCTAACCCCTAACTGCTATCGGTGCTTGGTCGCCGCCGGAAGGTTAGGAAGGCGCTATATAAATTCAGTCGCAATCAGATAATTATTCCCATCTGATCTCAGTGACCAGACTGCTCATCAGGGTATCAACATTGCGTACACACGAAAAGGTTGCGTACGTACCCTTAAATTTTGTCACCCCTTGAATTTTGTCACATTACAAACGCAAATTTATTTTATTGCCATTTTATGTTAGAGACCAGCACAAAGTTGCGCATAATTGTGAAGTAAAAAGAAAATCACATGGTTTTCAAATCTTTTTACAAATAAAAATCAGAGAAGTGTGGCATGCAAAAGTATTCAGCCCCCTTTACTGTGCCTTCAGAAGTCACCTAATTAGCAAATAGTGTCCACCTGTGTGTAATCTAATATATAGAATAAATACAGCTGTTCTGTTAAAGTTTGAGATACCATTAGTGAACAAACAGCATAATGAAGCTCAAGAAACACACCAGAGGTCAGGGATACATTTGTGGAGAGGTTTAAAGCAGGGTTAGGTTATAATAAAAATATCCCAAGCTTTGAACATCTCACGAAGCACTGTTCAATCCATCATCTAAAAATGGGAAGAGTATGGCACAACTGCAAACCTACCAAGTCATGGCCATCCACCTAAACTGACAGGCCAGGCAAAGAGAGCATTGATCAGAGAAGCAGCCAAGCAGGCCCATGGTATCTCTGAAGGAGCTGCAGAGATTCACAGCTCAGGTGGGCGAATCTGTCCACAGAACAACTATTAGTTGTGCACTAAGGCCTTTATGGAAGAGTGGCAAGAAAAAAGCCATTGTTGAAACAAAGCCATAAGAAGTCCAGTTTGCCACAAGCTATTTGGGGGACACAACATACATATGGAGGAAGGCGCTCTGGTCAGATAAGACAAATACTGAAGTTTTTGGCCTAAATGCAAAATGCTGTGCGGAGGAAAAATAACACTGAATACACCATCCCCACAGTGAAACATGGTGGCGGCAGCATCATGCTGTGGGGATGCTTTTCTTCAGCAGGGACAGGGAAGCTGGTCAGAGTTGATGGGAAGATGGATGTAGCCAAATACATGTCAATAGTAATAGAAAACCTTTTGGAGTCTGCAGAATACTTGGTGTATGCTAAGGATGTAAAAATAAGAGCCATGTTTGACCAACCGTATGCTTTGCCGTGATCAGGGGCCTCATGTATCAACAATTGTGCAGCTTTCAAATTAAAAGATGGCATACGCACAAAAATATTCAGGTGTATGAAACCATGCCTACGCCAGGTAATGCAGCATCTTCCCTTCATACATCCCAATAAACATATATTTTAGCGGACGCACACGAGCCTTTGATCCCGCCTTCCCTCCTCCCAAAATGTACTATGCAAATTATAATAATTGTCCTCATCCATTGTCCAATATGCAATGGCTTATCCAGCCGCAAACCGTGTAAAAAATAAAGAAATTTCACTAAGATATTTTGATCACAGACCTGACTTTGCGGTACGCTCCGCACATTCTCACGTTATGTTAATTTTAACACATCACACTTTGTGGGTGAAATCCAACGTACGCGACCTTTTCGTGTGTACGCAATGTTGATACCCCAATGAGCAGTCTGGTCACTGAGGTCAGATGGCAATAATTATCTGACGCATGGCTGGTCGTGGCTCTGTGGGCTGTCTGAACTTTCCCTATGCTTGATATATACATAGTATACATATAGAGCAGGGGTAGGGAACCCTGGTCCTGGAGAGCTACCGCCCTGCATGTTTTAGACGTCTCCCTGCTCCAACACAGCTGATTCTAATGAATGGGTCGTTATCAGGCTTCTAACACTCACACTTCTAACTTTGTTCATTAGAATCAGGTGTGTTGGAGCAGGGAGACATCTAAAACATGCAGGGCGGTGGCTCTCCAGGACCAGGGTTCCCTACCCCTG
Organism: Forbesichthys agassizii; assembly: GCA_026546735.1. Taxonomy (NCBI): domain Eukaryota; kingdom Metazoa; phylum Chordata; class Actinopteri; order Percopsiformes; family Amblyopsidae; genus Forbesichthys; species Forbesichthys agassizii. Next base: position 15,091 of record JAODLL010038536.1, read on the forward strand.
ATATAGAGTATATATTATTTCAGCATCCAGTTATAGTGCTAATAGAACCATTACAGTTTCACCATAACTACAAAGAGTAAAACAACAATTATATTTACATACAATCACAAATAAATAAATGAATTAGATGGTGGCCTACCTTGACGATTAATTCTTTGTTCAATTTTCTGCTCTACAGCATTTTGAAATGCTTTTGCTTCTTGTGCATCAGCAAAGTTCAGCCCGGCTTGGCAGTCCTGAATTTTGTGACGAGTGAGACACACACACGCACACACACACACACACACACACACGTGCGCGCGCGGACGCATACACACACATACACACACATTATGTAATACCCCTACATATAGGCTTCACTATCCCATTGTTTACTGTAATATTACAGCAACTAAATGTAACGACAAAATGAATGTGCTGACTCACATCTGCAGCAAAGGTGTGAAAGTAAGGCAGACGACAGCAGTAAACAATCTGATTGTAGAGCTCTTGTTCCCAGATCAGCCTCCCTGTCTGAAAAACCCCACAATAATACTAATATAATAATTGTATAAAAATATATAGGATTAGGAAACATTATACTGAATAGATTTAGCAAAATTGCATTATATAAGTAATATAGTAACATAAGTAATATGTATGAAATCATGATTACAAGCATATCCTGCTTTGTAGCTTTGACTGAAGCCAATCTGTAGAGGTTTCCTTCTATTGGTGAGCCTGATGTGATCAGATAAATGTATAAGACTCCAGGCCCTGCAAACAATACCTCCATTTTGTTTACCTTCATGTCAAACAGACGGATGAAGAAAGAGCGCTGAGGGCTGTCCTTCACAAAACAGACCACTCCAGTTTGTTGGTAGCTCCAAGTGGAAGGACTGTGCGGTAGACTCAGGTACAACTGGACCACTGTGGTGGCCAGGGACTAAACACAGGCACACACATGCATGCACCACGCACGCACACACACGCACACACACATTTGCAAGTTATTTTTAAACTTGCAAATGATGAGTAGAAATTAACTTCCTTAAAAGATGAACTGACTGTTATTGATAAAGAAATCAACACGAATAGCCTGACTCTGACTAACTCAAACACCTGATAATTCTAGACCTATGTTATTTTAAAATCTTTAAATATTTTATTCATTGTGGGTCATACATACTAATACTCTTTGAAACAATAAACATTGTTATTACAGTACATTATATTGCTTTGCCTATTGGTTTGCCAATAAACTGCAACTAAAGTAGAGTTCATAGTTTAGTCAAACTGACAGTTTGAGAAGGAAACTTCTATTCTGTGCGATTTGACTCAACCACTAGCAAGCCTCTAATTCTGACACCAGAGGAAGAAATTGCTCAACCACCATTTCCTCCCTCAAGTTGTGCTATTATGATGACCTAATGCTTCTTGTTCTTATTTAAAACAACATTAAGCACTACCACAACAATATACTGTAAAGGGAAGCTATTTTCAATACTGTAAATGTACTACTTGAATAAACAAATTAGGAATAGTCTAGTCAAATTGTAACTATAAAAACTATGCTTCAATAACTTTCTGTGGTTTACAATATGTAGATTGGTGTACAATGCATATTAGGGAAAACTGAACAGGAAGACAAGACTGTATCACGTTGCAGGTTGCCAGAATATATGGTTATAATATAAAATCTCCAATTGTAGACAGTATCTCCCCACCACATAAAGCAACAGTGAAAATAAATGTATGTTTTTGTTTTCAAACATTCAACACCTAGTACTAACAGAAACTGTAGATCTACACATCTGTCCTTTTACAGCTTGTCTCATAACTTACAGCACACCTTCTGCCCAGAAGCTCCTCAATCTTCTCATTTTCTTGTGGCGTCAGCAAAGCACTGTGGACATTTTCTGTTTTAGATTTGGATCCCCGGCTCATATTATTTCTTATAGATTAGTCCTATACTCCAGCAGGCAGTTGTTGCCCTCTAAGCTCTTGGTCTTGTCTGCGAGTTTCTCTTCTCACTTCTCTTGCTTGTGAAGAAGACAGGAAACTGACAACTTTTCTGCTCCCTCTGTTCTGAGCGCAAGAGGTGCTACTTCCATTTTCTTACGGGTTTTGTATTTACTCTAGTCATTATTGTGGGGAACTGTCTTTAGTGATTGTGTCTGGTTTTACTATTTATTTCCAAGACAAGGAGGCTGCATTTCAACTCACGTAAAGAAGTTTAGCGTTTATTAGCAAAACATTACACAAGGACAATGTATTTCAGGTCAAATAGCTTTAATAAAACATACATTACAAAAAGATTCATATATCAGTTATTAAAAACAAAAGCACTGGTGATCTCATATAGGGTTTATCATTTCATAGAGTAAGAGATGTCTCAGAATCTCCTTACTCTTACTATGACAAAGAAGTCACACTATGTTTCAGTGATCTAATGCTGCTGACAACACAATTTTTCAACATTAGCCTAAACAGTTTTCTGGCATTTTGCAAAAACCATGCAGATCACTGCAGATTCCGGCTTGTTGTACACCTGCCACACCATGAACAGGGACATAATACACTAAAACCCTGCGTAGTGACTGGGAGGGCTCTGATTGGTGGTCTGTTTGCAGGGATTGTGTTGATGTGGTGGTTAGTGGCCGCCTCCACTTCGACCCTCTCCATTCACCCAGTCAGTGATGATGAATGACAAACTCATCACCATGAAGATGACTCCTAGTGCAGCAAAGCATGCAGCCTGCAGGGGGCACAAGAGGGCCACAGACGTGAGAACAAAATCTATAGCAATACAAGACATTTTATAACAACATATGTCAGTAATACATTAAAACGTTTGGTAGTATGTGTGATTAGTGTGCTGAGTTCACATTGAACAACATTTGTACTGTAGGTAGAATGGTTGTTGACCATTGTTTTAATATTTCAAAAATGTATATAGCAAACTATTTTATTTATATTGCATCCTGAGCAGAGGATGACATCACTCTCTGTGTTGTAATCTGTGCCCCTCTGTTTGTTTCCATAGACTGTGTGTGTGTGTGTGTGTGTGTGTGTGTGTGTGTTGCCCATCTATGGAGATATGGGTGCTTAGTGTGACAGATAAAAACATTCATGGTTCATTTAAGTAAATCTAACCTATATTATGACATATAAAATATAAAATAGTACAGTAGACAATGGCGTAGCGCAGGCCTATTAAACTGCCCCCCATGTGGCCTACGAGGGGATTGCGCCCTTGCACACTACTGTATGGATTAGTTCAATATACTGTATAACCACAATACGAATCAAGTCAATTTATTACTGTAAATTAGTGATTAACTCTTCTATAGCAGAGACATCACATATCCTGTTTGTAGTAGGCCTAGTCCCGAGTTTATAATCAACGCAATGAAATTAAGTCCATACGTGTGTGCACATAGCTCATGTTTTGAGGATAATGATTGGGTATGGTACTAGTCACATTTGAACCCATACGGGTAGGAATACCTGGAATTGTCTTTACGTCTACCAAATGTAATTTCAAGTACAGAACACCGCATTGCAAACTGGACGCATGTGACTGCTACTTGACTTGGAATTATGGGTATCCTATTATTATATTGAATACCTTCGCCATTGACTTGACACATTTGAACCAAGCTGCAGGGTGGATGCTCTCGTCTCGCGCTCATATAGACGCTCGCTTAAACAATTGCCAAGAATATGTGACCCACCTACAGTTTTTCTTGTAAAATGTGGCCCAATTGAGTTTGTAATTGAATAGCCCTGCGTAGCGTGATGACGCGGGCCCTGGTGCAAGGCTTCCTTACAAGGCTTCACCTCAAAGACCCATATACACACTATCATACGCATTAGCCTATGCCATCTCTCATGCACGTTCACTTAGACTGGCTCCAGCTGAGTAATACTATTTTCTATATTAAAAGAATATCACTGCCAAATTAAAAGTCTACCAATAAGATATAAACACAAGATTAATCAATTTTAAAGGAAAAAGTCTGCAGTAATATTGCTATGCAAACCTTCAGCATCATAAACAATACACGCATAGTAATGATCCTAAAAACAAAATTACTGAGATCAGGCACCATAATACGGTATCATTATGAAATATTGCTATATATATATATATATATATATATATAAGCATGTGAAGCCAATGTTGGTTTGTGATCGCGGTGTAATACAAACACAAACTCTAAAAATAATACTTTTTTTTTTATGGTAGACCGGAGTACATACCATTACGAGCCCCGGTGCAAGCTCCTGCACCTCCTATAGCTACATGCATGTGCACAAGTTCCAAAGTACATTTCAACATCCATAATTAATTTAAGTAAATCTAAACTATATAACATTAAATATATTGTAGTATATTAGTGCATAAGATGTATGCAGAAACGTCAAAAACACTTTTGACCAGGTAGCAGAAAAAAGCTGATTTTGTGTCTCCAATCATGAAATACCTCGTAAAAAAACCCCAAAAAAAACCATCATAACTCATGATGTTTGTATATGTTTACATGCACATATGAAACACGTTCTTTGCACATATACAGTGTCTTTGTTTAAATTAGCCATCCTAATGTCAAAGCCATGTTAACTGAGGGAACCTCAGTGTTACCTGAATTTTGGGTCTGGACGACAAAGGCTCCTGTTCCTCAGGAACAATACGAAGGTAGAATATTGCAGGGAGGATGAAGATAAGGCTGGGTGCAGAGGTGGCTCCTGAAGGAAGGAAGAAGAGTATGGATTAGAGAAGTGTAATAAGCAGAGGGAGTATACAGAGTGTTGTTGGGGCGTACCGATGAGACCAAAGATGTCCCGGATGGTGGGCACAAAGATGACAAGCACATTGACAATGAAGATGAGGCAAAAGGCAATGCCGATGTGTCTGCCCCAGTGGA
>JAODLL010038546.1:0-21520 GCA_026546735.1 Forbesichthys agassizii
ATATATAGATCACACACAGATGAATCACCTACTTGTGATGTCATACACAACCACAGCTACTGTGGAGTCTCGTATATAGCTGGGTATGAGGCTCCGAAAACGTTCCTGTCCAGCTGTATCCCACAGCTGCAGCCTTACCTGTGCGCACACACACACACACACATTCACTCAAGGATGTGCACTGCGTACAGCTTGAGAAGCCACAGCACCATGGCTCCATGAATAGCTTTGCATTAAACTGAAAGCTGTATTTTTACAAATCAAATCATGGCTTTGTCAAAACGTAAAGGTCACATCGGTCTTTTCCACACAGAATAAAAAGCACTAAAAGCTTTTAAAAGCATAACCAATAAGCGATCAATAACCAGGTAAAAACGTGAATTTCAAAAGACAAGGATGGTTTCCTACTGTCCGATCTTCCAGGTACATTGTCTTTGACAGGAAGTCAATCCCGATAGTTGCCTGTGGTGCACAAAGAACAGCAAAACACATCAGCAATACCAAAACTGCAAAACTAAATAGTCTCCGTTCATCAACATAGATGTTGTTCCCAACTGAAACTAGTTTAAATGTAAAATCAGGACAAAATAAAAAGCTGTTGAGAAAATAGACAGTAAGTGCTTAAGTTGAAACAGACTGGAAAACTACATGTATTTGTATTGCCCTTAGGACACAATCAAGCCCTTGCAGTCTCAGAACTTAACACATGTACTGACATTTTCTTGTGTCAATGCCACGTCCATGCCATGGCCAATGAACATATATATATAAAATAAATGTATAAATCTATAATTGTCAGTCCTTAATTTCTCCAACATGACTAATGTATCCATATATCCACATAGATATGTATTTCATAGATAACAGTTAGCCTATTATCTATATTAATAATATCTACTTGGCTTATTTTATTCAAGTGCAACATTAAGTATTATAACCTTTTTATTTAAAATATATACCGTACAGCACATCTTTGTCATATATTAAACATATGTTCTCACATCTGAATGAACTATATTTCTGTGTAAGGATAACCTAATAAGGATGATCAAAGTTTGAGGTTGATTAACTCTGGTTGCTCACCTGGTATGTGTTGTCAAAGCTGTCATACATGAACCGAGTGATTAGAGACGTCTTTCCCACTAAAATAGAAAATAGTCATGTTAAATGATTGGTCAGGTTTTGGTTGTAGCCTAACTAATGAATACAGATAATCACCACCATAACACATGTTTATTTATGTTGTTTTGTATGACAAAATTACTTTCAAAGCATGTACAAGTGAAACACGATGTATATTATATATATTATACTCTTACCAAACCAATTCATATTTGCTAAATATCAATGACTAAGCAATGTGATTGAGGAACTTTTAAATTACATTCCATGTAAACCAATGAGTCTCTGGAGAAAGCAAGAAAACACAAACAAAACAACATTAATGAATTTTCAGTCAATCAGCATTCACCGTTTTGTACAAAAAGAACCTTCATACAATTTTTCTTCTGTACAAATATCAGCCATATTTGAACCGTGTTAATCTTCCCATGAGAAATGCTAAGGAACATCAGGTCCAGGTGTGCTGTATATAGGAACAGCAGTACAGTATAGCTTGAAGACTGTGTTTGCCGTGTTTGCTATGGCCAGTGATCATACAAGGCCTTGTTTCAGCACCATGGACAGCTTCAATGCAGCATCCAATTGAGACACAAAACTAACATGTCAACATACAGGATATGTAGTGTATGTAAAACATGTATGGTTGAGCAGCTCCTGCCTATAGAATAGCCATACACGCAAACCTACTGTAGCTCTGCATGCATGCATTTATCTGTCATGTACAAGCGCAATGTCTTACACAAATTTCATTTAAATTTGTCATGATATGATGCATGTTATTGACATTGACACACAGCATATTTTACTTTACGTATTACATGTTAAGGATGAACCAGTACATTGCCTGCCACTATATTAGACGTCTGATGTCTGAACACGTAGTCTATTCTATACAGATCCTAATGGACCTACACCATTATCGATCAGTTTTCCTGAATCTGTGCCATCGTATCACACCACACATAATTTGCTGAATAAATAGATTAATAATTATTATTATATTTTCAAAGCACCCTCAGTTTTATATATCGTTGTTTATGGAAAAGAGGTGCCAAATGACGGCATCGGGTTTGGAAATGCTACAGACATCGCCAGTCTAGGGTGTGTCCCGACTGACACATGGGAGATCTTTGCTATTCTCTAAAAAAAAAAAAACACAAGAAAATTCGTATAATTTAATACGACATAATACATTCTGTTACATTTGTTTTCAACTAACGAAATACATCTCCAAGAGTGGAACAAACCAAGTGTTGGCTATTTGTCGGTCACTGCAGTAGCCTAGATCAAAACATGCGAATCTTATTGTATTTCGTAAGGGTTAAAAACATGTCTTAAAAAAGTGGCGATTGTTCAATCTTAATTGCAGTTATTAAGTACATATAATATTTACCAGTAGCCATATTTAACATATTTATAACAAGATCAGGCAGACATATGCGTGCCTTTTTTCATCGCTTAATCACATTTTTCAAAAGCACGGGCTGTGCCAGGATCTGGTGGACTGGCCAGATGGGCGTAGAATAGACTATGTCAAAAGCATTCGGTGATCCATATCAAACTTGGACATCAACAAAGAATAACGACATGGCCTTCACGAAGCATGATGGGCTGAGGAATTAGGATGGTATAAATGTCTTGAAGATCAGACTCACCGCTCTGCTCTCCTAAAAACACCAGTTTGAATTTCCTCAGAGGGTTCCCCAAATCTCCTCCGGCAGACATGGTTACAGCGTTAGAGCCCTACTTGGGTTATTTTACAGGTATCCTTTAGTACTTTGCTGGTCTTCCGTTGTGAGTGTGCGAGAGATACTCCTCTCCTCCTCGTTAACTGAACGGAATGCAGCTCAGCATCGTCCGTCCTGTCAATTCAAGTCAATGTGCGCATGCGCGACCTCACCTATCTTATTTCCTTACCTTCACCAGAAGATTGAAGTGTTCAATTCTGCAGTTAGATCTAGTGTTAAATAATGTACTCAAATGTATGCCTAATAGAAATATTTGCAAATATAAACATTTATATACTGAGCCACATTCAGTTTTCTAACACCACAGTCCACAATATATTTCATATTGACCTAAACAGTAGTGACATACAGTCAGGGGCCTCCTTTAGAATATAACACTGCAATCTGCAGTGTTAGCATAATAAGATTAATAAAAGGGCAATTGTGAATTGGTCTGGGTTTTCCCATATTGCAAACTGTCATTCAAGTTATATCCCTGGATGATAAATAAGGAAGTCTCATAAGTGAGTGAGTGTAATAAGATCAATAAAGAGGGGAAGGATTATTGGTTTCATTAGTTCACAGTAGCCAAACCAAGGGTCACAAAATGCATGGTCATATACTGTGAGCATACATAATTATATTGTTTTTCATGGCTTTTGATAAAAACAATTCTCAGATATTATTATTATACAACTGTAATGTTTTAATGTTGTTTTGTGGCTTCATGTCCCAAACAGGCTATGAGACAACACAGTACAACACAGCAGGTATGCCAATTCTATATAAAGAGTGTGACGTGGATAGAGCACACCATCAATTATTGAGAGTGAAGGTTTGAGCCTCCATAAGAGACAATCTCTTGCCCAGATGTGTCAAACGATGTTAGGGATGTTCACATCCTAGACTCCTTCAATGTTATATGCCACATAAACACACATATGCTTTTTTTTTTCAATGTTAGCTAACTAATCAGATCTCGTCTAATAAAATGTAATTATATTTTTTGTACAAAATATAGGCTACTTGAATTGACACAAATACACACACACAGATACAAACTATACAGACAGATCTCACTTCCTGACTGAAACAGCTTACTGCAAGTAAAGTCAAAAACAGTAGTAGTTCAAAAAGCTATAGCCCAGTTTTGCAGTGCACGGATGAGCAAACGCAAGCGCAAAACAGGAGAAACTGGAAGCACTCAGCCAGTAATAATCTACCTAAGTGCCAGTACCTCACTTAAACAAAATAAGGAGCAGCATTTTGTGGCTATGGGAAGGTATCTATTAGATTAGATTGGCTGTGTTTCACACTGCATGGTGCTTGCATTTCCAGGTCTTCCCAGCAGGTGGCGATCTGCTGCGCCTGATGCAAAAACGAGACTGTCCCCACGCCCCGCCATGCCGCTAACAGCCAAAGAAGCACGTCTCTCTGGTAGGCACATAGCTCTTGAGATAGGAACGGTGCAGCCGGCCAATAGGAGAACAGCAAGCAGCACACTGTGACACAGCACAAAGAGATGGAGGAAGGATTGTAAGGACAGCCCGTGCGTGTGCGTGTGCGTGTGTGTGTGTGTGTGTGTGTGCGCGCGCGTGTGTGCGCGCGTGTGTGTGTGTGGGGGGCATTGATGAGTGTGATAGAGAGAGAAAGAGAGAGAGAAAGAGAGAGAGAGGGGCAAACAATACGGGGAAGATGGAGGAGGGGGAGAAGTTAATTATGAAAAATATGTTTTTATTTAAAGATATTACAATTGAAAGAAAATGTCTTTCTACATTTGATATAAATATACTGTGTATTACATAATATAATGTAATTGTCAGTGCGACATTGCTAGAGCTTTAATTAGTGGTTTGCAGCAATAAGAGTCTACAGGTACACACCAGACTCTCCCTGCCTGGTTTTGACTTGATCACTTACCACACACGTTCATCCGGCGTCACACAAATGACCTTAACGGTCAAAATCAAACATCTCTGCCTCTTTCTCCTTCCAGAAAGCGAAGCTGCGGTTGATGTATTTGCAGATCTCCTCGTTGTAGAAGCAGGAGAGGTCTGTGTCGTTGCCGCGTCTGTCTGCAGCAGCAGCTTGAACAACGACCGCGGGCACCCGTCTGTTATCCGCCACCAGCGTTGATGAAGTCGACGATGCGCAGCGACATTCTCGGCTGTCGCCGAAGAAGCGAACTTTGATGTCCTCAAAGCCCTCGCTCCACTGGCGCCTCCCGCTCTGGATCTCCTGGAGAACAGCCTTGTGGAAGTCCCTGACCGTCTCCCAGGGAAAACATCCCACATGGTCAAATACCTCGAAGCACAGCAGGTGCCTCATCTTCCGCTCTGCGGGCGAGAGCTCTTGCTCCAAGATGTGAAAGTATCCGAGCATGAAGAGGTCAAGGGTCAAGCTATCGGCATTGACGCCATCCACATCTGGTAGGAAATGCTCCGGGGAGTATGTGGTGCCTTGGGGCGTGCTTAGGGAAGGGGAACGGCTGGTCAAGGGGTCGGCCTCGTCTCCCAGCCCCGGACTTAACTGCCTCCATCTAATTAGCATCTTACCCACGGCGTTCCTTTGGCGGCAGAAGTGGAACATGGAGGTGATCGGTCGCTGTTGCTGCGGTGATGTGGCCGCGACATCACCGCCTCCTCCCACCTCCTGGTCCTGCCTCAGCCTAGCAGCTCTCATGGTGATAGCGTAGGCAGACTTCTTCCAGTGGCTTAGGAAGAGCACCACTATACGCTCTTTCCTCAAGCTCACGGTCTCCCGCACGGCTCCGGCAGGTTTGAGTGCAGAGCAACATGTCCATTCACAGGCTGTGTTTGCAGTCAGGCTGGGAACCTCAGACATACCATCTCCTAAGCCCTTCTGTGATACGTTGGGCCTTTCGACCACCAATCGGTTTGAATTCATAACAACACCAGCGAAAGGATACGCCCCACCCATTTGGCCCTCAAAGTTAGACCGGAGGTTCCTCACAGACACACCTGACTGCTGGATCTCCCTCTCCACACGCTCCCTCCGCGCTCTGCCTGAGCTGGTGGTGTCCAGGCGGTGGCTAAAAGCAGACGCCATCCCAATGTGTGGTATTCTATACCCGGATGTTTCTGCCTGGTGGGCGGGGCTCTGGCACTGACCCAGGGCAAGACTCAAGCCGCCCCTGACCCCCTGCAACTCTTTGCCCCCGTCTATCTTTCCATCCACGTGGCTGTTGGACCCTCCTTCATCCCCGCTGCCGCCTAGGTTGCTCAGGAGCAGCGACATGGCCCTGACGATCTCCGAGACGCGGCAGCACCACACCGGCAACGGCAGATGGCCCTCCGCGTCCGCCTGACGCGCGCCGTCTTCGGTGAAGGGCGTGATGACAACGGGATCCGGTAAGATGGCTCTCAGCTCCTCGGTCAGACTGGCGAGCTCCAGCTCAAACTGCTGCTGACGCTTCTGGAGGGACAGGGCGTCCACCTGGCCCCGCAGGAGCACCAAGTCGTCCTCCGAAAGCAGCTCTCCAAAGGGGCCCAGGATGGCGTTGTGGGCTCTGGAGTATTTCCAGCCATCAACCGCTATGTAACCATTAGTAACCGTGTCCTACAGTAGCAGGGGAAAAGTGACAACGTTACAAACAAAGCAACCAAGCAATGACATTAGGTACATTTAAGTAGCATAGCAACATGGTGGCTTTCATGTTAAACATATCGTGGCACGCTACATTTGCCATTTGTGAGCTACTGAAACACATGGAATTTGCCTGCGACAAACCAATGTTACATTCATGATACAATAGACTACAAGTAGGTAATTTAGAATATGCTATGATCCAAATTAAACGTATTAAGGAGCAGGAAAGGGTAAGTGTTGGGCATCTTGCCTACATGTAGACCCGTGCCAGGGTTAGATCCCATGACCTTTGAGCTGGGAACCAACAGGATTACCCTTACATTTCAGCAGCCTGAATAATGTAATAATAATAGACCTGCATACACACACCAGATCCCTACCTGTCTCCTCAGTTCCTCCTCGTCTTGCAACCTGACCTGCAGCTGCCGTATCATCACCTGTCTCCTCCACTCTGCTATTGGCTGGCCTGCCTCATTGTGGGTGGGCACTAAGGAGTCAACATCTGCCTGGACCGCATCCAGAATGGGCACTTCCGCTACACCACTCTCCACCCTCTGCCCACAGAACACATAGATCAGCTTTCCATCGTCTTATTAAATAAATGCGCATTAGAAGAGGAAGAAAATAGGCATTCATCTATATTTTATTGTTTTGTTTGAAATGTTCTCTGTTAGTCGTGCTAGATGCCAAGTGTCGTACTGTGGGTCTGTGGTGTAGGGTCAGCCGCTACAAATGTCAAATGTGGCGGTAGTTCATTTCCAATGTAAACTGTCACTGCTTGGACAGTGAGAGCGTTAGCCGTCCTCATCTCACCGCTTGTCCCGTGAAGACGGCCGTGAAGCCGGCGTGACGCAGGGACTTGATGCACTTCATCTGAGAAAACAGCGTGGTGTCTCGCTCTGGAGGCTTCAAGTGATTGAACGACGACACCACTGCAAACGAAACCAACGAAGCTCATGGAAGGTGATGTAGGAGGCAGTCAGTGTTGTGTTTGAACACGCTGAACTCATAACTAGTCTGAGATTTGTAGACGCACGCACGCACGCACGCACGCACGCACGCACGCACGCACGCACGCACGCAGGCACAGGCAAACACACAGTACCTTACTATTGTTTACCTGAGGAGGCCACCTGTATGTGTTGAATGGAGCTGGCAGCGTGTTTTACGGGGTTGGCAGGTGAAGAGGTCACTGGAGGTATAGTGGGATGATGAGGAAATGGGGACACCTCCTTCACTGGCTGCTGGGGACACACACACAAATGTGTGTGAGGAGGACTCAATAGCAGTAACAATAGTTTACAGTAAAATTAATATTAAAATATATAAAAACACCACAATGGGCACACATTATCAAGGCCAGGTAGTGTGCACTTTGTTTGTTACAGAGCTAGGGCTGTGTACAAACAGCTAATTCCTTTTTCAGCTTGCACAGAACAGGCAGCTATCGCACGATGAGGAGATTTTCACTGGACAAAAAGTGCACAGCATACAATCTTAAATAATCGTTTTCATTAATCTAATGGATGTTTTCTCGCCAGATGCTAGTTTTGCCATAGTCTACGTTGTGTGATGAAGGTCTTTAGAGGATCGACTGTATTGCTTCCAACTACTTTAGCCTGTAGGCGTGGTCAATATTGTTTTAGTAGATGTTTAGGAGAGGAATAACACCCGTATGGTGGTCACCTTTCTTTTCTCCATGATGGTGCTGTTGATTTAGTGTTGTTTCTGGAGATCAACAATTATCTGAGGATAAATAAACACAGTATGCAAGAATATGCAATATATGTATTAGGATCTTTTATGGTCACTCAATCACTATGCTACCAGAAGAACATAATTTTATTAGTGCTCTGTTGTCCATTTATTTATTTAATGCATTGAGTGAATGATTGGAACTCAACATTGTCATTCCTTTATGCAGAACCACCAGAAGGAGAATGATTAACGAAGACAACGACACCACCTGGCGCACGCACGCACAAACACACACACACACGCACACACACGCACACACACCCCCCAACACACACACACACACACCTATACAATCTACACACAAAACAATCCACAGCTCAAAGGCCAGTGGTGAAACTGGAACCGGTCTCTCTGTGTAGCATACCTCCCATAGAGCGTAGGAGATACCTTGGGTTAATGTTTAGAGACATGATATGCTGCTGCAGGCAACAAAGTGACTGTTCCTTATTCATAATACCCACTTGAATGAAGTCACTCCTCACCAGAGCGCTAACCATATTTAGCACACAATTATTGAATATTAGTAAACACTATATTTTATAACATCCTGTAAAAGTAGCACCATTTAAGTGATCCTGAAGTTGTTGCATCATACTATAAGGATCATAAACATTCCACAGTATTTCAGCCCCCCTTTTAATCTGTCATAACTAAAACAAACCTTTACCCCATACGCTCCATATTCACTACCTTCAAATTCATATAATTCCATATTCCACAGAGCGAGCATATAATAAATGTATCTTCATGATAAATGTAAACGGTATAACACTCCAATCAATCCAATTGTTTGGATTGACCCGGTACTTACGTTACAGTATGTTTCAAAAGCTGTAGGATCTGTGATGCTGGGTCGATGGCTGTAAAGAGCAGACAAACCCTCAAGTTGTATTGCCGACCTCTTCACCCCTGGCCAGCCAATGAACACCAGGGCCAAGGAACAGCATCGGCTGTGCCCAAAGCTCACATGGGGGGCCTTCTGTGCTCACATGGGGGCCCTTTTGTGCATAATTGAAGACATGAGATAGAGTGACCAGTGGCATCAGAAGTACAATATAGAGGTGTGCTACTTTAAATATATAGGGGCAGTACAGTATATAGGGGCAGGCGTGTGTGTGTGTGTGTGTGGCTATGGTCAACATGTGGACTTGTGAGTCTGTTGGCCTGTACAGTATCAGTATGCACCAATATATGTCCGTTTGCGTGTTTTGTTGACTTGTCCTTGCAGTTGTAGATACAGTAAATGGATGTTTGCCTTGACCCTGTCTGTCTTGACCTGGGAATTATGGACTCTTATCACAGATGTCTTGGAAAGTTAAAAGAGCTGTAAGCAAGTACATATAATGGCTATGCATGATTTACCGCTGACAGCACAGTTGACTAATTGTCCGTGCACGCTCACAGGCGCTTCAGCGGTCCAAAATATTAGTTTAATTATCTGCAGCTGTTTTACCCTGCCATCTGTGAATATAGCGTCTGTCATATATGGAGACAGTTTCCTGACTGCTCTAAAATAATATGGAAGCATATGGACGGAGAGAGGCTTGCGTGCCAATGCTTATACTGTATACATAAATGTTAATGATCCTTCACAAATTAAACACCTGGGCCTATCTACAAAACTTGTACATTACTGCATCTCCTTGTGATGTACCTGCAGCTCCCTTAAGTCCCCTGTGTTTACTCCAGGGCCTTTATTGTCATGATTAAAGCCCTGTGCATTATCAAGATCTGGATGATGTGTTATTTGAGGATTAGCCTAGCCCTGTAAGCTCTAACTTCTGTACATATATGTGCATTATCAATAATGGAACGCTTCAAACACATGGGCACACATGCATAGTACATGTGTGCACACATGCGCACACACACACAACACAGAAGTCAAAGTAGAAAATGTAATGTAACACAATGTAAGAGGTTGTGTTCTTAGAATACAGTATTTTGTTCCTTAGCTTTACGACAGCAACGCTTTATTGGGAGTGGTGGGACTGCAACAGAGTCAAACGTCAACAACTTAACATCAGATTTTGTATTCTTTTTTAGATTTGTTTCATTAAAAACAACAGCCGTAAGTAAGTGAGTAAACAGCTGGGATTTAGTATTTGCATGTTTAGTCTTAATGCCAGTAGAGTGCAGTGGGGGGGGGGGGGGGCACCGCTACAACAACATTTAAACAGAACACAAAGAACACAAGCGAGAATTTCAACACTTTGTTTATTTCACATCATTTTCTCGACAACTTTTACTACGTGTCCACAGACATTAGAAGACACCAGCAGAACACTCAGAGAGATAAACATGAGCACTTAGATTAAGACTTGATCACAGGCTATGACCTCTATCTACCAAGCGGCCCAGAGCATAAGTGCTGGTTTAGGATCATCTGACCTCAGATCAGGTCTCTGTTGACCGCTTCACCCACACCGACCTGACATTGTGTAAAGTGTGTAAATTACACAGCTCTTTTCTCAGCACCCGTGCAATGAGGGGACACTTGGCAAAGTAGCAGGACATGTTGTTATTCATCGCGGTATAAAGAGAAAAAAGCACTAGAGAGAGTTAATATCATCTGTGTGATAGGTACCGACACAGCAGTCTGGTTCTATGTACAAGACAGAAGGTTTCCAGGTGGTCAATACAAGGAGAGCAGTTCTTTACAAGCAGCACTTTTGGGGGGAAAGCTGGCATCATTAGCAAGCTATGGCAGGAGGGAGGGGCAAAAGGAATACAGCAGAAGATAAATGGATCTGCATGCTAAGACCCAAAAATTGCCAGCCCAAAATAACAATTAAATATCCATAAATTAAACTATTTTTCTATATATCTGAAGACAAATATTAAACAGTGCACAAATAAACTGCCTTAGTGTCAGTGGTTCATTTTTTCTTTAAGTGACAGTTAAACCATCAGGGACTGATGTCATCGGCAGTCATCGGTCACCGGGGAAATCATTTGAATCTGATGCAGCTGTGAAGATGTAATCACAGAACGAAAAAACGCCTTCAAACTAAATAAAATGCCTCCTGCAGTGAGAGCTCAGTGTATTTCTGCCCACTGGCAGATTATTCACACATTCCTAACATGAAAATAATTCCACCTGATGACTCATGCATGATGTACTATACAAATTCACTATTTCCTAAATCTCTCTTCATCCTCTCTTCCAACAGGAAATGTATCATTAAGCGTTAAATGACCAGCCACCCAAATATGAGAGGCCAGTATGATAAGATGACCCAAAGCTTTGCTCAAAGCAACATGCATGTGAACACAATCCAGCCACAGCAACGTTCCTGTTCAAATATAAAACAACCACAAAGGGGCACTAAACCTACAAGCCTCACGGTGTCTGATCCACCGGTTGTCTGATTCAGCAGTTTGCTAATATTCCCCATGTATTTGGATGTGAAGCACAACAGGTTAGCAGGCCTGAGGCATACAGTGTCCCAAATACATTAGTTTGACTAATTATATCCAATCACACAGCAAAGTCCTTATGGTTGTCTGACCATGGCCTTTGTACTGGCATAACTCACTTAACCACCAATGGCTTGTTAAAAGTAATTCAAAAGGCATTGGTATCAGAACTGCTATTTCAGAACTGCTCATTCCAAACCAAATTACCATAAATAGTGATTTAAAATAACCCTTTAGATTGTCTTATCCATATCATCAAACGTGTTGCAAATATGTTTGGGGTCATCTCATAATGGAACAGACACCATAACTAGAAACTGATGAATTCTTCAGACAAAATCAACATTAATCTAACCTGAATAGGTTTCTGACTCAAGTGTCAGGCTATATAATATCTAGTTCCTATGGTACAAATACCAAGCAGCAGGGGTGGGGGTTTAAGATACGCCATTTTGACTAATTGACAATGACATATTCAGTAGTTCAGTATAGTATATGCATTATACATGTCATTACAGGTTACACCTACCATTATATTGTGTCATTGATAATATTCACTCTCCAAAACACTGACAGATTATGAAAATAATAATATCTAAATGCTGATAAAAGTATTATTTAAATACATGCAGCTAATTTTAAAGACTTGGATCAAGTGGAGCGTTGAAAATGAAAATAAAATATGGCGACAATTACATGAAGAAAGAGAGGCACTATCTGGTGCACGGACAATGCACATACATCACAACACAAACATAATAGGTCCTCATTCAATTTCCTTTTTATCGTTGCTAGGTTTTCATTAAACAGCCTACTGTATTTGCGCTGCCAGACTTGGTCTACGCATGTAACTGCTTATTGAGCAAAGGGCTTTTAATAATAACATCAATATCATTTTGCAGCTAAGCAAGCCAAGGCTGTGTGTCAGTTTAGTAAGAGCAATTCTCATATTTTGAACATGTGAAATTTCATCAGCCAGATGAATAAGTTTACGTAACAGTACATAACAGTATTTTCGTATACTGTTTCCACAGTAACAGTATATATATATTACCCTTTCAGACTGCAAAACTGCAATGCTTTGGTTAAAACAACTGAGTAAATTATTCCAGATGATAAAGTGCAACAGAACTCGCCCCGCCATCAATCAATGACAGAGCAAATAAACATAATTAAAACAATACATATAAAATATAAACAAAACAGTCATCTTCACAGTTAGTGGGTGTTTTTCCCTTAAGGTGGCGAACTACCATTTTAGAATCTCTTAAATGCCTTACTGAATCACTTTTGCTTGAACCGTCTTCTACTAATAGCAAGGTGAGTCCTACACTGACCTTTAAAGTCCCCAGTCATTTTAAGCTGCCATTCCAAGCTCATCAACAGTATCAACAGTAAGCTCTTAATGAACGTGATAGGTATAATGCTGTTATTTCTGAACCTACACTAGGATACATTGGGTTTAATAAGAAGAGCCCCACAAACACTGGATGTTTGAATCCGCTACTAATATTATGGAGTAAAAATCTAAGATGGTGATACTATTTTATACATGATAAATTAAGATTTTAGCATGGGTCTCACAAATATACTGTAGTTATCAAATTGATAATGCAGATATCAATGAATACATTCTTTCAATATATCGACCAAAACGTATGCATATACTTATTTGAGTGACCGATCACCTCTAAGATCGGTCCTGCTCTAACAATTGACGTTCTTTCCTTAATTAACAATAAATGCAAGTGACAGACTAAACATGATAATAGTTTAGCATACATAAAAATAGATGACAAAGGATAAGCAGAAATTGCCACATATATAGTGAACATCAGTTGAACTAGATTTTTCTACAGGGAATTAGAGGCTTAAGTATATGACAGACAGTCCTACAGTGCCTATGCCCGTTCATTGGAAAGGAAAACTGCACCAAACTTGGCCCAATGCTCAGGAGAGGTAAGCTCACTGTGGGTCAACGTTAGTCTCAAATTCTCTCATCTACGTCAAGGGGGCACACACACACAACATGCAGAGAAAGACTGTGCGAGCTACGGAGAACGGCTTAGAACAGGGGAGGTCATCATTAACGGTTATGTAAATGCGCTATGTATAAGTTGGTTTATAATGGCCTATGTACATTACAGAGCTTTTAGATTGTGTCGTTGTCTTGAGTGTGAGGGTTAACACCTCAGGATCTCCTCTCACATCCTCTGAGCTGACTGTATCGACTTTCTCCTAGAAAGCTTTGACCTGGGGATGGGGGAAAACACATTTATATTAATTGCTATATTAAACTGATATTAATATATTCTTAGGACAAATAAAGATGCAACCACTCCATTAACCCAATGCAATTAAATAATTATTCTGTGAGTATTGCTGCCTTCCCAATGCACGCGTGATTTTAATGTCAGCTAGGACCTACGGAGCCTTCGGTGTGTGCTTCCACTCACCTGATGGTGCCCGCTAACAGAGGATTAAAAGCATACAGCCAGTCATGCATCTCTTTGTCGTTGGTGGCCTGGAGGAGTATCCCCCGATGCTCGGTGCAAACTGCAAATGTATTGGGAGTCTAAAGACACATGGAATATTTAGAGGTTAGTTAGAGGTCATTCTGGATGATGGCGCTGGTTGATATTTGAACTAGATAGACATCTCTCCCTTCAGGGCCATATGGGTGCTCCTTCAGAAGCTCCGCCCCCACACATTGTAAACTCATTGCCAAGGCATTCATGGGTGTGTTTTGGGCGTAACGATAAACCAATCCGAGTTTCATCTCCCATTTCCTTTAAAAATCCAGTCGCACTTGCATCATAGGCAGATTTATATTATACCAGTGGTTTTGTGACAGCGCTGGAGCAGACAATCTAGACAATAGCGAGATTCCTAAAATATGTTTATGTAGGTTACACACTAATGGGTCGTACCCGCAGCAGTGTCTGTTTGTCCTCGCTGTATTCCACCTGTGCAGATGACAGGTTAATGACCGCCCGCTCCACGCTGTCTCTCTCACTGCGGTACAGGTAGACGTAGGGCCTCCGCACCACCACATAACGCTTCACCCAGCCACTGGTGTGGGGCTCCAGGAAGTGGAGGTAGCCCTTCTTAGAAACAATGGGGCTGCATGCAAGTACAGGATTGGTCAAAGGTCAGAAACCTTCATCCAATGGCACACGCAAAAGCACTAGCCTTTTACACAGAAAGGACTAGACACATTTTGGCTAAACGTGTGATTTAGCAAGACAAAATGGTCAAATTGCATATAGCAAACTACACTTTGAGTTATGTTGACGGTGTGTGCTTTGCAATTCACTGACCTGACACGGATTTCCTGGATGTCGGGAACAAACGTGAAACCTCTGAGGGTTTTCTTTCTGTCCACTGGGCTGTAGGGGTCAAGTTCTGGGGTGGACGCCCCTGAACTTGGCTCAGTGTGCCTACAGAAACACAAACAAGAACAGCTGAGCTTGCAATATATTTCAAGCAACTTAAGTATGACACAATACAGATCCGCCTGTTGACTGGTATCAATGGATGAGAAAACATACAACTGTGTGGCCTCATGGTTGACTCACCTGATGTCATAGTTTCCCTCTAGCAATGACGGACAGGTGGAGGATGGCGTGAGGGTGCTAAGTCCAGAAGAGGAGGAGTCCCTCATCAGCGATGCAGACATCTCTGACAGCTAACACAGACACACACACACACGCACACACGCACACACGCACACACACACACACGGAAAAAGACAAATATAGACACAGACATACCCAAGAACAATTAAACACATACAAACACAAACATGCATTGATAGAATTAAATCAGACTGTGTAATCCATCAGTGACGTACTTGCAGACCATGTCAGCACCGCTATGAATAATATACATACAGACAGTAGTCTCATATTGTCTAAGAGCCCCTTGCTGTTCAGCGTGTTAAAAGGACATGCAGGATCTACATTAGGATCCTTGGAGGCATTTCCTTCTTTCTTTTAGGCAGGGAGTATAGAGAGGGGGAGACGTTAAGAGATAACTTATATAAATGAACCGTGATGACAATGTATAACTAGGCTACATTAGACCACCAGATTGGCAACGTTGTTATTATTAGTATGGCATATATTTAACATATTGTATGTTAGCTATTTAAGTGGCGTATATATCATGCTGAATTATCACTTCCTGGCGGTTTATTATATTGCTGTGTTATGTTACAATGTTTTAAAGAAGTGGCCCCTAGGGGGCGGGCCTTGGTGACAGACAATTAAGTGTTTGGTGGGGTGGGGGGTGGGGAGGTACGGCAGCATCGGCTGGGGAAGGGTAAAGGGGCTGGGGCTCACCTTGCTCTCACTGGCACTGCTGCTCACCTGGCTGTGGTCCCTGTTGAAGGTGTGCATCAGCAGACGCAGACACTGGCAGCAGCGGCAGCAGCGGTGGTGGTGGAGAGGAAGACAATGGAATCCATATTTAAACAGCACAAGATAAAGAGGGAGCCATGTGTGGTCGTATGAAAGAGGCTGTGTGAATATTTAGCGGGCTGGCTAGCCTAGCCTAGCGTAGCCTAGCCTAGCCTAGCATAGGAGGGCGTATCACAGCGGGAAGGTGAACTGCGTTTGAGTGCTCGATAAACCCCACCTCCTTTATATTTGAAGGGTGAGTTATTAAGCATATTACAATAAAACAATTAGCTTTTCTAGAAAGTGTATTACATTATGTAAACATCAAAAGTTATTTAGACATGGTATATCATGGTACTTACTGTAGATGTGTCATTAAAATGCTATGTTGTTTTTATATGGACTACTGGAAGATTAGCTAAACTAAAATATAGCCAGATTAAAACTAGTTGTTGACCGACTGGAAGACACTTTGGTGTCTGACAAATGACAAAATGGTAGTGAGAAAAGAAGCCTATTTTACGGAAGGAGGCCTTGGCTTAAACCAAAGCCTGGAGCTAGTGGTCACCTTGGCAGCCAGCTCCCTCTGCCTCTGGTTTGGGCTGTCGAGGGGAGGGCTGCTTCCAGGACTGTGGCCGAAGACGGGACTCTTGGCAAAGTCGCTGATGTCATTGCTCTTGTAGAGGGCATCCTGTCCCGCCTGTAGAGTTGCCTCCAGCTTCTCCCTCAGCAGTAAATAGTGTCTGGTCTTCTCCACCTAAAGACAACAACATACAATCCGTCAGTCCTTAAGAACGTTGTGGTTATACGTCAATCTACAGTACAAATGAGAATGTCGATGCCAATAGCAAGAAGAGCTTCAACGCGTGGCTCATGGCTCACCTCCTGCAGCAAGCTGAGCTTCTCTAGTTCCCACTGGTGGTCGAGGATGAGGCTGTCGCTGCGCGGCCTCCAGCCGGCCAGGTTCTCCTCTCCCCTGACGTACGCCACCGAGGTGTCTAGCACGCGCCTGCGACGCCTCTGCATGCCTGGGCCGGAGGAAGGAAGGGAGGAAGGGAGGAAGGTGATAGGTGGTGTATTGACTTGATTACAGGGGCAGTGGCGCGGTGTCCCTGAGCATGACACATAATCCTAACTGCCGATGGGCTGAAGGAGTGAGGTTTGGGTTTTGCTTGTTGCTTTCTGTCTCACCTGGGCTTCCGTTGTCCGCCACATGGCACAGAGTGACTTCATACACTCCTGTGACACGGTTGCTGTGGATGGAACAGGCACACGTTTGTCACGTACCGCTTGTCAGTTCGAGATGCTTGTGATGATGTTGTTTGTTATATCTGGCTGGCATACAATGGTAGCTTAGACTGGCATACTGCGGTTGGGTCGTAAGACTCGTGTTATTCCTCGGCCTACTAAACATGTCTTTTCATCAAAACTGTTATCTGAAGATACAGTAAACGGTGTGTAGTTGTGAGGGGGAAACTAGCACTGTCACTTTCATGCATAATAACCATTCATTCATTTTTTCACATTATATACTTGGTATATATATATATACATACACACACATACATATATACATACATACATACATACATACATACATACATACTGTAACAAACATTACATGTCAAATACCGAACAAATTCCTAAATAAATTCATGTTTGCTGTATGGTAGTGGGAATCATGCTTAACTATAAGGCAACAAAACCATACCTTTCCGAGGGCCTAAAGCAGCCAGTGCTGAAGAGGTTTCTGATGGAGCGAGAGGCTGGCATCTTAGCATCACGGGAGTAAAACACCATACAGAAGTCTTTGGTGATGACTGTTGGCTGCGTGCAGTTCTCCATCTAAGCAGCAGAGATCGAATACATTGTTATTCTATTCAAACAACAACCATTCAAAACATATGTCAAGCAAGTGTTGTTCCTACCTCGAGGTAAGCCGATAGTGTTATGTAGATCTTTTCCCCGTAAGGAGTGACTCTATTCAGAAGGAGGGAATTGTGCATTGAGCTGTCCCATGCCGCCTCAAACCGGTAGAACGTCCTAGGAAGGATACATGAAAATGGTGATCTCTCCTAATGTTGTTCAAAGAAGAACCAGTCTTGCAAAAGACCAAATAAATAATATCTTTTTGGAAAAAAATAAAAAACAAAACATAATTTGAAAATATAATAATCAGTGTTATACCTATGATCAACTCCCAAGGACACACTGCCATTAATAGAAAATAAAGAGAGAGGAGTTAGAGACTTTAAAATAGTTTACCTTAATCATTAAGATGACAAATCAATGCAAACAATCAGGATCACACAAGCATCTTCTTAACTATAACATGATTGTCTGAGCATATTAATATTATAATGTCCCTAAAATCTATGGTGAAACACTAAATACCAATTAGGCGAGCAATATCATTCACATTCACAATATATATGTATCCTAAAATGGGAAGCATGAAGGGATCGTACTGGTCGTCATGCTTTGGCCGGAAGTACCCAGATGTGAGTATGTTGAGCGAGAGTATGTTGGGGTCGATGATGGTCTCATCAGCCTCTGGGGTGTTTCTGATACGACCTGGGATCAAACATGCCAAGAAGAGCATATTTTCAGGTAACAACCCAAAAAGTATGGGCAGTGGTTCGGAAGGCGTGACCCTTCAAATGGCTACACTACATTTAAGTCCCTGTCACAACAAAGCTGTGGTCAAGGTAACGAGCAATGTGATGCTCTGTAGACACAGGCGCTTACCAACAACAAGCTCCTTCACCTCTTTCCACTCAATGTCATTTCCTGTTTCATGCGCTACGGTAACAGTGATTCTCCTTTGAATGCCCTGTGGAAAAGAGCAGGAAACGAGCTTAGCTTGATTCATTCTTGCCAAGTCTGCTGTTTTCAGTGTCAGTGTGTACGGTAATAAGGAATTACAATGTTGAAAGCAATTAGATAAGTGTTAGCTGTTAATGGTGTGAGTGTTACCTGATGTAAAAGGAAGATCCCGTGGCAGGGCATGCCACCCCTGTGGTCCACAACAGCTGGGATGTAGCTAAAGATTGATTCACAATGAACACATTAACTCACAATACAATACTAATTTGTCTGAAGCTCACAGTGCTGCTGACCATAATACAACATACAACAGACATTAAATTGCACATAGATAGAAGATAGAAAGCATATATAAATAGATAACATGATATGGATACAGTATAAACATACATAGTAGCTCTGAGCACATCAACAGATAGTATAATATTAGTG
Source organism: Forbesichthys agassizii (assembly GCA_026546735.1). NCBI lineage: Eukaryota > Metazoa > Chordata > Actinopteri > Percopsiformes > Amblyopsidae > Forbesichthys > Forbesichthys agassizii. The sequence continues at coordinate 19,295 of JAODLL010038546.1, forward strand.
TATCTGTTGACAGTACAACAGATACACTAATATTACTGTATACAGTAATATTCATTTGTTGTAATGGAACCTTAATATCTGCAAGATGCTGCAATGCTTTGTAACATGCTGTATTCAGACTAGCTACTGTACTAATAGCCACCGTCACATAAGAACTCACTCTCCATTAGCCTCCAGCTCACAGATCTCAAAGAAGGCCATCAGGTCATATTTGGAGTGACAAGGTCCTGCTGGGGATCGAGTCAGTGTGCTAAGCTTGGTGGCTGGCACTGGAATAATGGAGAGCACATTATTACATGGAACACAGTGGAGTAGCTTATATCTACATTTGCATTTGTGTAATTAACCTATTGACTCTTATTGTCTAGGGGCAATAACTAATATTATACATTACAAAACAGTATACTGTACACTGATTATAGAACATTGTGTATACCAGATAAAATAACAAAATAGAAATGGAGGATACAGTACATATATACTGTAACCATAATAAATAATAATAATAACTATATTAGTATTGTACAGAATGAGTAGCTGTAAACTATAAACAGTTGAGGCTACCTGGTTTTGATAAAGGCATCACCCTAGGGAACTGTCTCCTGGAAGGCCTCAGTGGGCTGAAACATGAGTGGAACTCTATCAGATATGCTTTAAGCCTTCTCCCTCTACGCAAACAAACCACACTTTGTTATCAAAGGGACATGGAGGAGGAAAGGGGCTAATGCATGCCTTACCTGATCAGGTCTTTGCAGAGAGGAGGAAAGGGTTGTTTCTGATAGTGTCCAAACACCTCAAACACTATTGGCTGGGTCTTAATGTACTCCACAAATGATTTAGTCACCGCTACTGTGATCTAACAGAGATAAAGTATACAGAGTAAAATTAATGTTAAAGCATTGGGATTTTATCAAGCATTTCTTGGTGTTTATGCTATCTAGTGGTGTCTATGCATATCTGTGGCACTCAGAGTTCCAAACTAAAACAACATGTTCGTGCTGCTGGCCTCAACCAGGGACACATCAACTGTAGCTTTTTCCTAAAGTGACTGATATGATGAGCATTTGATGCCTTGGTGCTTACGTTTTGTACATGATAGAAGCCTAGGGGAGGGCCCCTGCCTGTGTTCTTTAGTGGCTCAGTGGAGAAAGCCTCGTCATGGCGATGGATGAAGCTGAGTCAGACATTGAAACATGGTGACAACTGATTTCTGCATATTCGTGTTGCTTCAACAGTGAAAATCATTACATAGACACGATATACTGTAACATACAAAGCATTCATTTTGTCCAAAAAACATGAATTATTTGTAGTAGAAAATTTTATATTTTATTATAATCCAGTAAACAATGTTATTTGTTCTACAACAAATGCATTACAAACTACTTATAACAGCAAGGAATATATTGAAAAAAGCCAACAACAACAAAAAATAAGATAACATAAGCTATAACAAAAGATGTAGAGATGACGTCAGACCAAAACGTAAAAAAACAAAACGCTCACAGTTCTTCAAAAGGAATGGTTGAACTGTGGTTGACAACTCACTTGAACTGGCAGAAGATGTCTGCATACTCTGCAGAGATGCTAGAAGCCTGCAGGACGGTGACCCTGAAGGTGAAAGTGCTGCCAATCCTCAGGTGGGACAGAGCTTTGTTTTGAGACAGTTCAGGAGGCAGATCCAGGACAAGGCCTAAGCTCTTCATGGGGCTGCATGGGGGCTCGGGGGTGGCTAAACACGTGGAGTACCAGGTATAAACCAGATATGTCAAATACACATAATACACACAAAAATATTTAGAGAGATTCAATAATTCCCCTTCTAGAATTGCCGTTGCCTTATTTTGAAAAACACATATTGTAATGTAACAAAGAGCATTATAATGTTTAGAAAGGCGTCCCAAATAAAATGTTTTATTATAATGATAATGATATAATTAAATTATGTTATTAAAGCCATTAATTACACGTTTACATGCTGTTAAATGAATTTGATAAAAAACAGCTGATCTGATTATAAGATATGAAGTTATTTAGAGCACAAACCTACAATCATTCATTTAATTACTACGCTAGTCCTCTCAACACTCAATTAAAACTTTGTCTGGTTTAGACAATTGTGAGGACTAGGCATACCAATTTATGTATGTACTAGGGGTGCACGATATTGATCAAATGTGATATTGCGATATTGATCATGAAAATTGCAATATCGATATTAATTTC
>JAODLL010038557.1:0-21519 GCA_026546735.1 Forbesichthys agassizii
GAACTGCATAAAACCTTACAAATGAAAGGGAATGTTTTTGCAAGGAAAATTTATGAAAAAATGGCCTAGTTTACAAGAGGTTTTAATTGGATACAGACTGCAATGGGAGCCATTGAAGTTTTTAAAAGAGGAGGGTTACATGGGAGAACTTGGGTTGGTTGAATACCAGGCAGGCTGCAGCATTTTGAACACGATGTGAGGGTCTAGTAAAGCATGCTTATAGTTAACAGTCCAGTTAACAGAGTTGCACTAGTCCAGGCGGGAAATCACTACAGTTTAAACCTGTAGTTGTGTCGCTTCCCTTGTGAGGAATGGCCTTATTCTTATTGTTGTAGAGTGAGAGTGTAGAGTGAGAATCTGCAGGCACAAGCTATTGCAGCGATGTTAGTTGTGCCTGATAGTTGATTGTCCAGGATGACTCCAAGACAGTGTCAGATGGAGTAGAGGTAGAGTTGGGTGTCATCAGCATAGTAGTGAATTAGTAATATTAGTGAATTACAGGGCTGAGAGCGCTAGTATACAATCAGAATAGTAAGGGTCCCAACACAGATCCTTGTGGGATCCCCTGTGTTGAGTAGGCAAGGTTTAGACAGGCGTCCATCCCAGAGGACTTGATAGGAGTAATTTGTCAGATAGCACTCAAACCAAGAGAGAGCAGAGTATGCAATCCCCAGCTAAGCAAGTGTTGAAAAAAGGATCTTGTGGTTTACCATGTCAAATGCAGCAGACAGGTCTAGAAGGATAAAGACTGATGAGAGTTAGGATGCTCTGACAGTGTGAACAGCTTCAGTCACCATGAGAAGAGCAGTCTTTGATGCCAGACTGGTGGGGGTCCGGGAGGTTGTGATCTGAGAGGCAGATGGAGAGTTGGTCCGAGACTGCACGCTCAAGGGTTTATGACAGGAAGGAGAGGAGGGATACTGGTCTGTAGTTTTGGAGAGCGTACTGTATGCATCGAGGGCTGGTTTCTTGAGCAGTGGTTTGACCAGCTGTTTTGAAGGCAGCTGGGACCAAGCCTGAGGACATAGAGGAATTGATCAGTGAGGTGAGGAATGGTAGGATATACTGTGAGAGGGCTTGGAGAAGAGATGTGGGGATAGGGCCAAGAGGACAGGTAGTGGCCCGGTTGGATACTATGAGTAACTTTTAGGGTGCAGACTGATGTTGTAGCACTGGTAATCAACAGGGGGGCAAAGGAGCTGCTGTGATGTTAATCACTTTCTTTGAGAAGGTTACAACATCATCAGCTGATAGGGACGATGGTGGTGGTTTTGGCTCGCAGGGGTCTATTTTGAGTAGTCTGGTGTAACCAGACCCAGAATTAATTTCTAGGTTCTCGATACACTGCATTGGGAAGTGTTTTCAGTCAGTGCCTCCTATTGGGTGTAGACCTCTTAATTCTGAAACTGTTGGATATCCTTTAATAATTTTAGCATTGCTACAAGTGTTTGTATAGATTAATCTACTGTAGCTCTATAGCATAATTTCCAAACACGCTTGACGTAATCACACTTAGCCACCCTGAGTGGTCCACCAGCTGTGCGAATGCTGAAGTAAACATGGTTTACAGACTAATCTCGTTGGAAAATTGAGCTGACAGCAAAAGTCGGGTGGAGCCAAGCTACACATTCATATGGGTTTAAAAAAACATGATGATAATATCAACCCCATACTGACCTCCCCACAAACAACAAATCAGCTATAAACTGAGCTTCATGTTTACAATATCTGTCCCCTGTGGTTGCATTGTCTTCAATAGTGACAGTGAGAGTTGAAGCTGTTTCAAACTATGGAGGGTTAAATGAGAAAAGCTGACCTGTGTCTGCGTATGAGAACACACTATGCAGTTTGTGTACTGTATCTGTATTTATATAACATAACAAATATAAGGGCAGAGCTCTCCATCCCTGGGGCACTGTTTTAAGGGTTATCCAAATATATAGGCAATTTTGAAGTAAACCATACTTTGAGAAATGGAAAGTTAGCTGTTTAATAACTCCTCTCCAGCAAAAAATGCCATCATTACCATTCAGTGATTGGCCACTTCACCGTTAAAATATATCTTCACGTGCCCATCTGTCATCTTTCCAGTTATTAGCTTGCCTGATAATGCAACCACAATACTACTGTATCATGTAAATGAACAACATAATGAATAGTTTATCACGTATGCAGGATTATATAACACGACCCAGTAGTTATTAAAATGCCCCAATCCATCAGTGTCCATCCATTCCCCAACACACACACATCAAATAGTCACAGTAGCATGGTCCCAGCTGTCCTCTAAGACTTGTCATGGCATGGCCGTGCTTGGCCCCTATAGTCTCCTGTTACCACCTCCAGGAACCAGGGCTGTGATGCTGCTTGCAAGCCAGACTTGAAGGAGCCTTCGTGGGCATCGGTGCACAGCACCTCCTCCTTGTCTGCCAGGCCTCCTGGTGCCTCCCTTCTATTTCCTCCTACTCACAGATGGCACCGCGCACGTGTGCAATACGCGCACACGCCCTACACACCTGTGTCAAGGGGATACACAAAGCGCATGCGTGCGCACACACACACACACATGTCCAAATATTTGGATGGATGGAAAATGACAGCTTGCCATGAAATAGTAAACAGAGCAAAACATATGAACCACAAACCGCAACACCAGACTACAGTAGACCTCGTGTAATGTCTACATACAGTAGAATACATACACAGTATCACACCTTCAAATAAAAACACACACTTCCTGACTGTCTCACATATGCAATGGGACATGAAAGTGTCTCTTACACAGAAATGTCACCTCATAATACTGTATGTACATGGTCCAGAATTGTAATTATCGTGCGTGAATAGTTTAACCTTTATCAAACCAGGTGACCTCATAAAGATCTATTTCAAGAGTAAACTGCCTGCATTTTTTTTTGCAATTTTACAATAAAAATCATAAGGTAAGAAAAACATGGAAGCTATATGTCGATAAAAAGCTTGAAAAAGATACAGTCTGCAAGCGGTTTTGGTTTAGCCTCGAAACAAAACGATCCACAGCGTTTCTGGTCAGAATGTGACCCCCTCGGGAGGGTTTTCCGTTTCTTCTTTTGCAGTCCTCTGACGGCTCACTGGAGTGTGTCTGGCAAATCTCTTCATCCATGACTTTGAAGTCGGTTAGCTTGCACACCTGTCACCGGGGTTAAGCAGATGTGGGGTACACAGGCAGAATAAGGTGCATCGCACTAATGAGATGCAATGCACTTGAGTTTAAGTGCTCTTTTTTCTCAAGTGGTGCTCCTGCTTTCGTGTATGCACTTTACTCTCTGTGCATTTGTACAGCTTTCAGACGAAATACATCAAACACTAATTTACAGTACGCACACATTGTTTTATGATATAAACCAATATGATTGCTTTATTCATTTCCTACAGACACACACCTGTAGTAGTTAGTAGTATATAGAGAATTTGGGCTTCAGTGTTGGTTTAGCATGAATGAAGACCTTCGCAAACACAAGCTCATTGAAGTGTTCTGCGCTTGCACACATTCCTACACTCAGCTGGTACATTGAATTTAATAAAGAATTGCTAGTGTTTATATATTTATATAACATTAAATGATAATGTCACATTGGCTTGGAACAAGTTTTGCTGTATCCATTTTCCTAGGCATTGTAATAGGAGCTGAAAAGAAAGGGAAAGGCTGACAGGCTGACACACAGACCCATTGATTAGTGGGGCTTAATTAGTTGTATCACGTTACATTAAATGTGTACATTATAACCATTATTATTTTGTAATCACATTATGCATGCATAATGTGTACTATCGAGAATGACAATGGCTTTTGAAACCTGCGTGACTGCCTAATGATATTACTGACTTTGGTGTGTACATTGAATTTCACACACAAAGCCATGTGGGATTGTATGTGTCATCACAGCAACCACCATAGAAACATGATATCGGCTGTACTGATGTTAACCGAGAGAAAATTATGCTAAGCCAGGGTTGTTGCTTTCTCTCCAGCTGCTCTAAGCTCAATAGCTGACACCCTCCATTCTGACATGTTCTTGTTGTTCTTTCTGCCACACAAACCTCATCACAACATTCAGCTTCATCCCTCTACTTCATCGTCTACCTTCCTTCTTTCTCTGGGGCTTTCTCCCTCTTTCTTCTGGGTTTCTATTTCTCCTCATTCTTACCTTTATTGATCATGTTATGCTCCCACTCACTCTATCTCTGTCCTGCTCCATGTCAGGCCCTTTGTTCCCCTCTCTCTCTCTCTCTCTCTCTCTCTCTCCCCCTCCCTCCCTCTCTGCTACATTGCTGAGAGCGCACATACATACAGGCTGTCAAAAGGAGCACTCCCCCTTAAAATGTTGAAATCGTGTTACCTCAGTAGTGGGAATAAGTGAAAATGTCTCTTCTAAACCACAGCAGGTATTTATATTCCAGCAATAGCACCCAAATTGACTTGAGTCATGAGCTATATTGAAAGATATACAGTAGGCCTATGGGTGGGATAAACGCTTGAAGGCGAAAATGTTCACGTCCCCGATTGCTATTCGTACCGTATGTGTTCTGGAAATAAATGCGGTTTCTACACAGCCCTTGCTCTGTAAACGGGAACGCAAACAAAGCGGAGGAGACTGCACCACACAACATTACTCTAGCCTTGGCAATGTGTGTCCATTTTGGGGGGCGGAGCATCTGACCCTATGGTACTGAAAGGAGAGGTGTTTTAAAAAAAATAATTGAGTGTAAAATCAACAATCTTTCTCCGGCATTGGTAACTCCATGTTATGCCCTCTGACTGTTCTGAACATTGGAATGTTCTGTTAACATTCAAACATTATGGAACTTTATATTTCACCCTTTCATTACACTTTATAGTTTGAATCTAGTTATAGAATGAATAAATGAATGAGAGCTAATGAATTTAAATGTTTCATGGACATATAAGCCAGCCACATCATTCCAGGGTCAATGTTGGGGCGTGCTGATTGGCCAAGATCAGCTGCTGCTGTGTCACATGTGTCCTGACAGCTTTGAAAGGTCAAGCAAATGCCCTGACCCTTGTGTTGTAAGACAAATATCAACAAAAGCACAAAAAAAAAAAAAACAATTTCAGATTTTGCTGACTTTAGCTGAACCAAGTCAGCCACAGCTGCTATGAGAAAGCCTGGACTTTCCTTTGGATTTTCCTGTGTGCTTCCAAAACATGAAAATACACTGATACCAGTGGTGTTTTGAAAGACTCTGGCGTATCCACTGTGATGATTCACGCTGAATTTTTCCAATAGCTTTGTGCAATAAGTCAAAGTTTACATTAGTAGTTTTACACGTCACAGTAGTACATTGTGTCAGCTTGGGTGGTGGTGTTGTTGCCAGGACTGCTCTGAGGTCTTTGCACTGTTGGATCGCAGTGTCTCCTGTTATTTCCCCAATTGCAATCCACCCAGGCCCCTTAACTACACAAAGACATCAACAGCGGGTGGGCACAGAAGATTCAAATTGATTCCTAATTTCCCACCCCCCTAATATTGAATGTGTGTGAAATGGGGCACATGTTTGGATTGCATTGCTGCTCCTCTGTTGCTTTGTCCCCTGCCTCCTAAACATGGTTAAGACGATAATGTGCTGAGTGTTCGGCCCATTTGGAGAGCTGTAGGCTCATTATGAACCTAATAGACTCCCAGACCCACCAGCAATATCAGCTTGTTTTCTCACAAATTGGATTTTATTTTTAAATGAAAAGTTTAGAAGGAAGCGGAACTTTGAAAGTTGCACACAGCTTCCCCCCTCCCTGCTGTTAAGGCATTGATATTGGCACCAGCCAGGCCATTGCATCTAGAGGAATAAGGCCAAGCGACGTTTAAATCCAATTTGAAATTAGCAAGATGTTAGCAAATAGTTCCTCCGTCATCGTTATACCAGCATTTAAAAGGAGGCTGCTTGGAACAGATAACAGCCTGGCATACATTTTCACCTGTTCTGCCCACTGAAACATTCAACATTCATCGAACTCACACAAAAGAGGGTCCTGACATTTGAGGGTGTCCATTTCAGGGACGGACTTGGCCCAGTAACAGCCATTCAATTGTCATTTATTTGCTCAGGCGCCCATGCCGTTGAGCATCTTGTCACAGAGATATTCATTTATTCCACTGAATTGTGGGTTTTGTGTATCTATTGAGCAATGTTTAAAATACATGAGGCTCTAATTGTTGGGGGAGGGGGGCTTTTTTAATCATACATAATCATGAATGTGCGAGAGTGTAAGTGATTTTTGTTTTGTTTTCTACATCAAGTGTGTATATTCCTCCTCTTAAGCCCCCCTCCCCCCCCCTCTCACTGCTCCCTCTCCACACAGAACATGTTTGAGAGGCCCTCGCTGCCGGAGTACAAGGTGGCCACGGTGCAGAAGTCGCGCTTCATCCTGCTGCACTACAGCGTGTCCAAGGCCCTGTGGGACTGGCTCATCCTGCTGGCCACCTTCTACGTGGCCGTCACAGTGCCATACAACGTCAGCTTCACGCCCTACGATGACGCCGAGGCCACGGCCAGGACCACCATCGTCTGCGACATCGCCGTGGAGATGCTCTTCATTCTGGGTTTGCCCGGTGCCTTGGGATTAGGGGTGGGGGGGATGATTACTTGTTTTTATAAGGTCAAAGATGACTCATTAAAAATGACACACATAAAGACGTATGTGTCTTTATGTTAACCCCAAACTAAATTAGCAGATTTCCACAATAGCTTGTTCCAAATGTGAAAAGTATCTACTTTAATTACATGATCCACTTGGAATCGTGTGTTATTACTTTGCATACGTTTATTCCTTGGTTTTTCTCTTGTGCTTGAAACAAGCATTCATTATTTGTCTGTTTTTATTAGAGCTCAGAGTTTCCCCTTCCCCCACCTGAATCTTGAGTGTTATGCATTCCTCTTTACTCCTCCTCGATAGCACCCATAGCCTCAAAACTATGACTGAGGTTGGGGATTCTGGGAGGGGGAGGGGGGGGGGGGTTGGTACAGAAGAATATATAATGTGATTATCAGGTCAGCTCAATATTGTCATAGTCATCGTTTCCCAAAACTAAACTTATTATTGCACAATTTAGCCATTACGTATTATCTTGATTTGAGTGCCAGATGAGTATTTGCAGAGTCACGATCAGACTGAGAGATCTGTTTGTTTGTTTGTTCTGTCCGCTTGCCACTCTATGAAGCAATCTGTCAAGCAAACATGATTGAGCCAAAATAACAGCCTCTGCTATCTGTCTTAAATTCCTCCTGGAATATGTCTGTAATTCTATGGCAATATTACACAGCAGGTGATGGTCTCGCCATGAGATGATGTCGCACAATGTTCGGCTTCCAGTTCCTTCTATTGTACATTACATTACAAGCATAGCATAGCATAATGTCCCAGAATCAGCTTGTACAGGGCAAGGTTACACAATACATATTGCAATAGATATAATATTAATGTTGTTTAATATGAATGTTATACCAACTGAATACTCCCGAAACGCTCTGAAATAAAGTAGCCTATGTTGTCTGCCATTAGCTGTTTAAATGACTTGTGAACATTTGTACTTCCAGACATTATCCTAAACTTCCGCACCACCTACGTGAGCCAGTCTGGCCAGGTGGTGTACGAAGCCCGTTCCATCTGCATCCATTATGCCACCACCTGGTTTATTGTGGACCTGGTGGCCGCCCTGCCCTTTGACCTCCTCTACGCCTTCAATATCACAGTGGTGGGTGCATAGACTTATTATGAGATAGACACAGTGAAGATAATGGCGGCTCAATCTTACCAAGTATTTGCTCATTGTCGCAGTGAGGCGCAATTTTCTAATTAAGGGTGTATCGCCATATAATCTAACATGCCAGAGGAATTGTTGTCACAAGTCCATCTGTGGAGCAGTACATTGAAACTGTTTGTGAATGGCTGTACTTTCAAAAAAATACTTTGTTGATTGGATGAACCATCTGGTCGTTTTTGCTGTCGGCACCATAGTCGGCACACCTTAACCACACCCGTATAACGCTGATTAGAAAGTTCAGTTGTTATAGTTGTACATAACAGTGGTGGTTGTTACTCAGCAAGTTATTCATTATGTCTAGTAGTTCATAATAGTGGTGAGTGTTACTCAGCTAGCTGTTAGCTAACAATTATTATACAGTTGTAGTACATACGTGTTGGTACTCATGCAGCTTAGCTGTTAGCTAATCATTATACAGTAGTAGTAAGTACTGAAACAGCAACCGAAAACAGACTCCACAATGAATGCTAAGCACACACTCCCTCCCATAGACCTCCTTGGTCCACCTGCTGAAAACGGTGCGCCTCCTGCGGCTCCTGCGCCTGCTCCAGAAGCTGGACCGCTACTCCCAGTACAGCGCGATGGTTCTGACCCTGCTCATGTCCATGTTTGCCCTGCTGGCCCACTGGATGGCCTGCATCTGGTACATCATCGGCCGCAAGGAGATGGAGATGAACGACGCCACCACCACCAACTGGGACATAGGTAGGCCTGAGTCTGGCCTTAGGTAGGAACATATTCGTAAAGGGTTTGTGTGTAAAGTATTTATTGGTCCTCAACCCTGGCCCTGATCCGACACACCTGATTTAAATTAAATGTTATCAGTCAGACAGTCTCAGCGTCTCCCTCATTCCATTAGTACTACGCAACTCTGTGATAGCCGTCTTTTAGTCTCAGCCTCTTCCGTTCATTAGCACTACGTCACATAAGCAAATCTGTCCTGGACGTCTGATGCATAGACGCCTGTAACCCTGAAATCGCTTTCCGAAATTGAGAAGTAGACTTTCATTGGCTGATAGCATTGTCACACTGACCCCATTAAGTCTGTAAGTGTAATTCCGGTACAACACTAGTGCAGTAGCCTGCTTTATTTACTTATTTCAGTTTCAATACATATATTTTAAGCACTAACAGTAGCCTGCTTATCTAACAGAACAATACCTGAAAACAGCCAGAGCCATGTTGGTAAGTTTCTCAACAAATTCCTCTGTATAAAATTCACATCAGACTTTCACTGAGTTACGTAGTAGGCCGTCGTGCATGTCAATCGAAATATCTCTTGTCAAGTAGACGGATATTGGCGCTGTTAGCCAGCACTGTGTCCCAGACTTTATGAAAGTAAAAGCGGGCTCTGCAAGACTATTAGTCAGATAACGACCCATTAATTTGAGTCAGGTGGGTTATATCAGGGATACATCTAAAACATGCAGGGCAATGGGTCCCCAGGACCAGGGTCGGGAACTAGAGCACAACAAGTATGGCAGTGAGGCATAATTAGCTGCTGTTGGCTAGCAGAAGACTTGTGTTAATTAGAATCAGGTGTTAGCACCAGTATGTTTCTGCTTCGTGAGCATGGCTTTCCACCTTCAGTGTTGCATAGGCTAGAAATGTTCCTGTTTTCTGCTGCCAACAAGTACGGCTTTAGGCTAGACTCTCGTAATACAATGGGTACACGTTTGCTTCTGTGCCCACTCTCTGCTCGACTATAAATAGTCACAGCTCACATACTGGGATAGCTCACAGTGCTCAGTGGAAGGATACAGTCCAAACTGTACAACAGCCCACTAATGAGTTGCTGTCTGATGTCATATCAAAATCACATCAAAAGAGTCGATGCAAGCAGTAAGTTCTGCTTATTAAAATATGGGTGAAATAAAATCCCCAAAATGCAAGATAATTTCTACTTTCTCATCATGGTGCAATGGAAGTTGTTCAAGTGTCAGCAAAAAAATGGGGGCATACACATTTAGGACTTCAGTGAAACAAAGTCACCTCTGTTTTGCCTTGTGAACTATTTGTTAACGGTGGCGTCAGCAGGAAAGCACTTCTGGGGCTTTAGCCCTGAATATACAGTATAAAATAATAATAATACAATCTATCCATCCATATCCACTTATCCGTAGTTGGGTCGTGGGGGCAGCAGCTCCAGCAGGGGACCCCAAACTTCTCTTCTCCGAGCCACATTATCCAGCTCTGACTGAGGGATCCCGAGGCCAATGTGGAGATATACAGTAATCTCTCCACCTAGTCCTGGGTTTTCCCCGAGGCCTCCTCCCAGCTAGACGTGCCTGGAACACCTCCCTAGGGAGGCATCCAGGGGACATCCTTACCAGATGCCCGTACCACCTCAATTGGCTCCTTTCAACACAAGGAGCAGCGGCTCTACTGAGAGTTCCTCACAGATAGCTGAGCTAGGGAGACACCCGCCACCCTCCTGAGAAAATCAATTTTGTCCGCTTGTACCTGTAATCTAGCTCCAGTGTTGGACAAGTTACTCAAGAAGTTACTTATTACTCCTTCAAAAAGTAATAATATTATTTTACTTATTACTGGGTATTAAAAGTAATTAGTCACGTTACTAGTTAAATTCCTGAAAAATGACCACCTGTGTAGTCAGCTCATTTTAGAATTTAATCTTCTTCTTTAATCTTTCTTGGAACAATAAAACCTTAGGAGTCAACAATCAGCCAAAGTGAAAACATTGCAGCCTCTCAGCCCAGATGATTGGACAGGTTGGTTCAATTAGCCTACCCTAAGTTTGCTAGGACCAGAAATATTGCTCTTGTAACACAGTAATGCAGCATTACTTGGATTAGTAATTGTAATATTATTATTGTTTTGGAAATAGTAATTAGTTACACTACTAGTTACTGAAAAATAATAACATTAGTAACTAGTTACTGCCCCACTGTCTAGTTCTTTTGGTCATAACCCACCATTCATAACCATAGGTGAGGGCACAGTAGGAACAAAAATTGCCCGGTAGATTGAGAGCTTTGGGGTTCTTGAGGTCCCACCTGCTAATTAACACAAGGACATATGTTGTATTCCTAGAAGATTTCTATCCTGTCTGATATGGACATGCTAGCCTTCTGACTCTGAATGTACTCTCTCTCTCTCTCTCTCTCTCTCTCTCTCTCTCTCTCTCTCCCCCTCTGACTCACTCACACTGTGTCAGTCATCATCCTTTTGGCCAGGCGATACCTGCCATTGCCCTCTTATCTCTTGAGTGACAGCAGACAGACGGACAAAGTGATGAACGGACAGGCAGGAAGACAGAGTGGACAGAAAGGCCAAGGTTCAGACACAGACAGACAGAGAATTAAACGCGTAGCGTTAAAAACGAATAGTGGGTTTTAATGGTCTGCCGTGGCAGGGTGCCCTTTATATTTCAACTCTCCTGTCCAGAACATGTCTTCACAGAGCTTCTCTCACAGTATTGTAAATTATAGGGAATGTATGTGTCTGCGTGTGATACGTGCGTTGGTGGTCATGCGGTGTAGTAACTCAATGACAAAACCTCTTTTTCATGCCACACAGATCACATTTCAGCCTACTGAATACTAAATGTGATTTTATTTTGTGGAGATATCAAGAGCTGGCTTAATGGTCCCTTGATGTGATGACTCCATAATCCGTAGCAAAAATATTGTAACTCAATTTTATTGAAGTGAATTAAAAGAAGCTAATATTTTAATAAAGTAATAATAAATACAGTTCTACAGTCAACAACAGTGTGGTGAATGAAACTTCACATCAGAACATAGAAGTTTGAGACTACTTATTTTCTTCCCCGCTCTACACAAGGGTGGCTCCACGAGCTGGGCAAGCGTCTGGAGACGCCCTACGCCAACAGCACGGTGGGCGGCCCGTCGGTGCGCAGCTCCTACATCGCTGCCCTCTACTTCACCCTCAGCAGCCTGACCAGCGTGGGCTTTGGCAACGTATGCGCCAACACGGACGCCGAGAAGATCTTCTCCATCTGCACCATGCTCATCGGGGGTACGTGCCACCTCCACGTGCGATGGCTGGCGCGAGGGGCGCCTCCGCTTGGCGCGGCCCAGGCGGGAAGTTCAGCGGGGGCAAAGGGCGGCTCGACTGTTTGGCAGGGCCTCTGGGACGCAGCTTGCTGCCGTCTGTATATATCAATAAATAAGATTCAAGAAAGATGTGTGTTGACATTTTCAGCGTGTGGTACAGGTGTCTCCTTAAGGAACTGATTCAAAGTAATGATTACAGTGCATGTCTTTTATTTAGATGCAGAAAAACCCTGAAATAAACGAAAAAAATCGAACTAATATGCACACGATGCTTAACAATATTGCCTATGAAATAGCAGGTGGATAACAACTCAAGGTTACTGTATGTTCACAACAGGGCGATATTGAGCCCCTCCCTGACACATTTCCTCCCACAGCGCTGATGCACGCCGTGGTCTTCGGTAACGTGACGGCCATCATCCAGCGCATGTACTCCCGCCGCTCGCTCTACCACACGCGCATGAAGGACCTGAAGGACTTCATCCGCGTCCACCGGCTGCCCCAGCAACTCAAACAGCGCATGCTGGAGTACTTCCAAACCACCTGGTCTGTCAACAACGGCATAGATGCCAATGAGGTGAAACTTACCTGGGGTGTGTCACTGTGTCTAATCTGTAACAGCGCCGTGCAAACGAACGACCGCTCTAATTGTTCTCAGGTGTGATTCACGTGATTTCAGTTTTTCAAAAAGTTTAAATTTGAAAGGTATTGTAAGCTTGTATGTTAGCTTGCCACTAATGAATTAACTCAGCCCTGGCGAGCTCAGGGATCCGCAACCAAGGGGGACCATGAAACCCAAGTTATGGCTTCACTGTGCTGTTTGTTAGCTAGCTGCGTGATAGGTTACAATACGAGCAAGCGGGGACTACTGAGGGGTATTGTGGGAGAGAGAGAGAAACCATCTGAAGCGTCTGGGATCACCGTTTATAAAGAGAGGACACTTCTAGTCCCAGGTGTGTCCATCAGCCGCTGATTGCTCATTTTCTCCACCTGCTAGACAAACAAAGAACAGATGTAGACAACACTGGATGGGGAAAAGCAAACAAACCACCAGCAGGGGGAGGCAGAGGCGTCACAGACCACTGCTCTGGGACCCCCGCCTCTCCGCCTCTCTTTCTTTACATACTGGCACAAGCCAAATATTCAAAACAGATGCCCAACTGGGGCCACAGTAGCAAGCTAATTAGGAGTGAGTGAACTGAATTAAAGTAAATCTGGAGTAATTGACTTAGATATATAGATAAAAATAAGTCATAATATAATAATATCAAATAAAGTAAATCAGGAGTGAACTGGATTAAAGTAAATCAAGAATGAATTGGATTAGATTTCTAAAGTAAGTAAATCTATGAATATATGAAAATCTAATCCCAAGGAAAAGGAAATTGACCAAATGTACTAAATCGCTTGTGAATTGAATTAAAGTTTAGTGCACAAACATGTATTTACGTCCATGGAGGAAAACATGTATTTACGTCCATGGAGGAAAACAAGGGTGAGATTGAGGTGGAAATATGACATCTCACTGGCCGAGGGAGGGAGGCCCTGAGCACATCCAATTCTACTGTAACCCATCTGATCCATCTTAACCAGTCCGGTGTGCCGTGTCTCCCAGCTGCTTCACGACTTCCCCGACGAGCTGCGCGCTGACATCGCCATGAATCTGAATAAGGACATCCTCCAGCTGCCCGTGTTTGACGGGGCCAGCCGCGGCTGTCTGCGCTCACTCTCTCTCCACATCAAGACCTCCTTCTGCGCCCCGGGGGAATACCTGATCCGCCAAGGGGACGCGCTGCATGCAAACTACTTTGTCTGCTCCGGTTCCCTGGAGGTGCTCAAGGACAGTATGGTACTGGCCATACTGGGTGGGTGACCCTGGGGTCAACTGTACCCGTTCTTTCACACTGTGTTATATGGGGGAGGTAGGATTTAGTGCTGAGAATTGTGATGGTGGCCGATGACTATTAGATGAATGTATAATTTATGTATTTTAGTAGAAACAGACATTAACACCAGAATGCCTCCTCCAATAATGTTAGACGGCGTGAATACTTTTTACATTAAATATTTGTTTAGTGTAGCTTTCCTTGGCATAGAAACTCTCAAAACACCTGTTTGTACAATTGCCTGATTTTCTATTTCTATTACTTCAGCTGCAGATTTCAATCTAATTTAAATATAAATATTTATTTCTTACTTTAGTATTAGTTTAATTCTCTGAATCCAGACCACGGTGAAGTTGACGAGACACGCTGTAACAAACACCGTGCCTCACCGCAACGTTTCTGGCTATAGGGAAGGGGGACTTGATTGGTTCGGACCTGCCCGAGACGGACCAGGTGATCAAGACCAACGCTGACGTCAAGGCTTTGACCTACTGCGACCTTCAGTACATCAGCATACGTGCCCTGAGGGAGGTTCTGGAGCTGTACCCCGAGTACGCCAGCGTGTTCACCACCGACATCCACAATAACCTTACCTACAACCTGCGTGAAGGAAGCCAGGATGAGGTGCCAAATGCACGCACGCACAAACACACACATGCACACTTCATCATCATTGGAACTGCATTTTGATATTGCACTGTACTGTAGATTTGACACCTTAACCTTAAATCACAATTTATTGTTCTGTTAAATCTTAAAATTATTCCCATTACAAAGCATTTTTCTACTCATGCTGAATACCCTTACAGGTACCCACCCTAGAAAATGAATAGTCTTATTTCAAAGAGATAGTTTAGTGTCACCAGGAACTGCGGTTGAAAATTTGCCACCTGGCTATAAGCAGTGCTTTTACGGAAATGTTGATTGGTGTGCATTGTCCCTGTAAAAATCCAAATGAAATCAAAATTGTCCTCACATTTCCCAAAAAGTATTCTGCTAATTTCTGTCTGCTGAGTCTGCTCCACACTGACATAAATATATATACCGGTACCGTACAGTATGTCCTCTAAAACAATCATATGTATCATCTCCTGCATACTTCTTACTACAATTTGTTGAAGGTTTAAAGTTAGAAAGCACTTCAGGGTATGTGCCGCAAATTAAAGGGCACATAAGAACATCTATTTTTTTTTTTTTTTTTTTTTTTTGTCGGTTCAGCAATTTTGAAGGTGAGAATCCACATTGTTCTGCTTCAGATTAGCTCTGTGGCGGTGAAACCCAAAATACCGGCACACCACCAGACAATGCATTATCCCACTAAAGTGTCATTGCCCCTCTCCTTGACATTTGTTCTGCCAACGCAAACCATTCTCCCTGTGGGAGCCCGGTTGTGGCTTTCACGGTGGCGCTGATTTGCCATGCGTCAGTGGTACTCTCGGGCAGGCGTATCGCTTCCTCTTAAGCACCCCAGAGCACAGTATAGGGTGTCGTTACACCCCAGACTCAACCTCTCCTCGGCTCTGACTTTTTCTTTTTTTATACGGTCAACATTATGTAAGGTCAGGCAGTCCTTTGTCTGTGATCTACCTGTGTGTCATTAGACTGTTTTATATACAGTACAGTACATGTGGTATAAAGTGATTCTAAAAATCATAGTTGTCGTAAACTCAGTGTATCCGTATTATTTACAGATTTACACACATTGCATAAATGTTTTTTTTTTTTTTTTTTTTACTGGGGTTTTTGCTACGACAAAGACAGTTTAAACTGCAGGAGCCTCCATGCTGATTGTGGAGGGAGAAGTTGCACCGGCAGGGCTTTTTTCCTGAGTGGGGGTTGGTAGTGTGGTGGATGGTTGTGGGGTGGTTTAAGAGCCATTGCACGCACGCTGCTCTACTTTCTCTCGCACCATCTGCTCGGAGTGTGTGCTTAAACACGAGGCCAGGGGAAGAACCGCCACCCCTGACAGGATGAAGGAGTGCTCCGAAACCCAGGCCCTGCTGTCTCTGCACGCACGCACACACACACACACGCACTCACTCACCCATGTATATCATGCACGCACACACACACACACGCATGCACTCACGCTGTCCACAGTTACGGCTATTAAAAGAATGATTGGTGGTTTCACTTTCTATAAGAAAAAGACTGCTTCCTAGACATATTTATAGTTTGTGTTGTGGTTCTAACTGGATAATCCTCACTGGATAAAGTATTTTTCTGTAATTTTCAGATACACTAATCATTAAATTTGCTATCCATAACTTTTTTCCCAGCTTTACATTTCTTTACAATACCTTGCTTGTGGCTCTATTTATCTCATTCTTTGACAACAGTCAAGGATTACTAATGGTAATGACTTGCAGTAGTGTTGTAGTCAAGACAAGGGTTTAGGTGTTCTTACCTAAACCGAGACAAAGTCATGAC
Organism: Forbesichthys agassizii; assembly: GCA_026546735.1. NCBI lineage: Eukaryota > Metazoa > Chordata > Actinopteri > Percopsiformes > Amblyopsidae > Forbesichthys > Forbesichthys agassizii. The sequence goes on from JAODLL010038557.1 coordinate 16,177, forward strand.
CAAGACCAGAGTGTATCGAGACCAAGACAAGACTTTGAGGAGTCCAGATTGAGTCGAGACCAAGACCACTCCAGTCTGAGTCCCACAATGTATGACACAGTCAAGATAAAATGTGGAAAATTCAAACCATAGGCACAGAAATACACAAAAAACTATTCTTCTTCATTCAACTCTTTTTGAAGCAAGCGTTTTGCATCAAATCACAGTAATTATGTTAACAAATAAATTAGACAATGCACTGGCATTGTTATTATATAATGCAGTTGTGGTCTTGACTGGTCTTGACCGGTCTTGAAGTAAAATCCAGAGCTCCCTGTCCGAGACTAAGGCAAGACAGAGTTAAAATGCGGATGATTCCGAGATAACACCGAGCTCTTCAAAAAGTGGTCTCAAGACCAGTACGAGTACTACAACACTACTGTAGATAACGGTTATAAGCATATGGAAAATAGTAATTAGAATATCCCTAAATGTTGATAAGATTAGTTTGTGTGAGTGTGTATAGGTTTGGAGCTAATTTAAAGAGTAAGTTAATTAGATAAAGGTACAGTACCTGGGGCAGAAAACATTGTAATTTCAGGAACATTCAAGATAACACTTTTAAATGACAGAATTAAGCTAAATACATTTTGCTATGTGGGTCACTGCTGGAATTCTTACCTCATTGATGCTATTGATTAAAGATGAATAAAGATGCTTTGCACTATTATTAATTGCTAGTCAATGAATTGTATCCCCTTGCTGCAGGGGTAACTGTTTTATTAAGATACTTTTGTCATGGATAGAGTAATGATAATGGTAATATAATGCAATGCTGTCAAATCTGAGCGGTATACGTACACATTAAATCACATTAGAAGCTGCACAGATTCTCTCACACAAAGGCACACACCATCACAGCTTCACATGTCTTCCTTCTGGTTGGTAATTGTGGTAAATAGCTAGCAATCTCTCCACAGGCCAGCGGAAAGACAAATCCTCTCTGGAATCTTGCTGCTGTCAACTGCTAAGGACAATTAGGCGATTCTGTTTGCATGACAACAGCTGCTTTGCTGGAAAGTGTTGTTGAGATAATGACCTACAAATAATAACAGAACACAAACCCACAGATCAAAAAGGATGTCTTGCCATTTTCCATTAAGATATTGTGCCTTATCTCTCTGGTTAAGACTATGACCAAACCTTCAACAAATGAGGAGTTTTTACCTGAGGAGGATTTCCTGACATTTATATTTTTAGATTTAAATTATTCAACACGCCTGCAGCGGCATTTAGAGTAATGTTTATTGATTTATTTTTGTCTCTATAGGGGCTCGGCAGGTTTTCAAGGTCTCCCAGGATTCAGCATGTGAGTTGTATGCACTTTAATATTCTAATGTTCTTTCAGTCTCTGGGGTGTACCTCATATTCTTCCCAAACAATATTTCTCCTATATTCTGTACGGCAAGTGTATTGTCACAGTCCAGTGGCCTACTCCTCCCTGAATATGTTTACTACAGTACAAGCTAGTCCTTGATGGTATTATTGGGGTGGAAATTAATCTGTATCAAGCGTTGCAGTTCACAATCTTTCAAGGGTGAGGGTCTGATATTTCAAGGTAACCCCCTGTTTTTACTGGGGCATGTTGCTAGGGGGCACTGCAAGGGTTTGTGCTAGGACTTCCCCTACAGGTTGAAACTCATTTGGAACAGAGTGAGCAGTTTGGTCCCTTGGGTTAGTTTGATAACTGGGTCAATTGCTCTCATAATGGGAAACCTTATGAGCTCAATTTCTTGCTATGTACAGTATTCAGAGGTTATCCAACAATTACAACACTACACAGTGGCTTACCTTATGTCTGTCATTGAACACCACTTTAGCAAAGGTCACAAATGGTCACGGAAGAGTGAGAGGTTTCTATGGATTGTAGAAGATTCATATAATCAGTTAAAGACATATTCATTAGATTAACCACAAATGTTTGAAAAGATTGGATGTTATATAGGTATTAACAGTAATATATTATATACAACAATGTGAATGATTTTGAAGTCAAATATTCTTAAATGAGGTTCCCCCTTTAGGCAGAACCCACATGTACAATGTACCACAAGCGTTATTATTTCTAATGCGTACATCCTCACATTTCCCAGAACCCCCGGAGCACTATTGAGCACAAGCTGCCCTCTATAGTGGAGACCAAGAGAGACGAGGCAGGCGAGTTCTTCCACCTGTCTCCAGCCACCCGGTCGCGCCACAGCCTCCTCCTACCCAACCTGAGCTCCCCGGTGCGCCGCACGTCCCTGGGGAACCTGCTGGGCGATGAGCTGCGCCAGTTCAACGCCCTGCGCCGCTGTCGCTCGCCCAACCTCAGCCGCAGCCTTCGGGGCTTGTCCCCACAGCCCCCGCCCAAGAGAGAGCACGCCACGGCCGCCACAGCACTGGCGGTCACGTCTTCTACCCAGGGGGAGTCCGGACCCGAGCAGAAGCCCTCTAAGCTACTCATACCATCTGTCACCTGCTATGGACCCTCTGAGCTGAGCCCAAGGTACTGCAGAGGCCTGTGTGAGAGAGCATTTATATGATTACACTCTCTTAAATGTATGGTAAGCTAATTGTAAGCTAATACACAGTTAAATTAATCAAATATCTCCTTGCGGCTCGCTAGCTGTCCGTTCTCTGTGCACGCTGACAAAATTATCCAGTATATGGACACGGCCCAATTTCCGTTAATAGGAACACAAACAAAGTAGCGAACGCCACTGGCAACAACGTCTATGACTTCACAGTGCGTTTCAATGTGTGGGGCGGAGCTTCTGAGGGAGCACCCGATGGCATTAAAGGGAGAGTTGTTTTTGTTTTGATCTAGTTCAAATACACAACAAGCTTTCTCCATAATATCTGACTATACTTCTTTAACACAGCTGATATTAATCCATAGTATAAGACTGAATGGTGACCTGTGCTTGCCCTTCAACAGAATGACGACCACCTGTTGTCCTGCCCGTACATTTGATCCATCATCCCTATCAAACCCCTGCTGTCCCAATACTGTTACCCCCCCACCCACCTCCATTATGTGTCAGCATTGTATATGTATCCCGTTTCATGTTGACGTAAACGCCGTCCTCCCATTCGCCAATTATCATTGTAAACTGCCTCCTCTATAGAACCCTCTTTTCTCCAGAGGTCTACAGATCAGCGATGTGTGTCCTTCTTCAGAAACACATGCTGTGTGTTGTTTCTCCTTGGCCAGCCTCTTTATAATCCTACTTAACTATGACAGCATGGACTCTGTGTCTCTCAAGGCACGCGCAGCAACACCTAGTCATGTTTAGAGCGGCGCTCGGTGGATTGCGTTCGCCCTTTACATATTTCAACAGATCTGCGGTGAATCCATTTAACGGAGCGCCGTCATCCGTTTAGCGCAACCATCCATATTCATAATGTAATGGCAGGCCAGCCATCAGGTCCCGCGTGCCGTGCTCGGGTGTCAGGGTGACCAGACCAGGTAGCGCGGCTCTTTCCCCTCCCACTAACCCCATGGGCGTCTGCCAAGGGGCATCTCTGCGATAATTGAAAAACGCTCTAGTGTTACATTAACGCTGGCATGTTTGTAACCCCCCCCCCCTTCCCTCCCCTCCCCTTCCCCCTTTCCCTCATGCCCATGCCAGGGTTGTCGACGGCATCGAAGACAACGAACACGCATTCCACTTCAACGTGGAGCCCAGCGGGCTCAAAGCCAACGCGAGTAATGGCAGCACCCGAGGTAAGATTAAACCGCTCGCAGCTGGGGAATGAACAGCCAGCAGGGGGCTCGTAGGGATGCCAGATGGCTGCAGGGTGAACTCAGGGCTTGGTGAATGACTACCCATGATGCCCTCAAGCCTCCTTCTGAGGGAATGTGATAGGTGTGTGTACAGTTACATACTGTACATCTGAACCCTTTACCGATGATCAATATCTTAGTATGTGGTGCCCTTCAAGGTTAGCAGAGTAACACTTGTCTTCTTGTTGTAATCATGATGAATTTGTAGGATTTGGGCTGTAGGCTATACGATTAGGTAAAACGCTCTCAGCAGAGTTGGCAGTCGTAATATGAGTCAATATAGAAATTTGGCCCAGATGCAGCAAGGCATGCTTTGTTGTATGTTCTTTTTATCTGCAAAGAACAGAAAGTTCAGGTCAGGTACATTTTGCACACGTCGACTTCTTTCATTTTTTCTTTACAGATACAAGACAGACGGACACCTCGTTGGTGTTCGAGACAGAGGAGGTCAAGCAGAGTATCAGCCATCTTCACCAGAAGGTGCATTCCCGTTGCTGTGACCGTGCTTTGTTTAATAAGTTATCGAGCAATTATCCAATTGTTTCGGCTGCCTGGATTAAAGTGCACTGTGAAGTGACATATGCAGATTGTGTTGTGTGCTGCATGAGCTGCGCATTAACATCCTGGTATCACGATGGATGCCTGCATCCATAATGTAAATGTAAATACAGAACAGGCAGCTGCATTGGGGCTATCCAGATGGGCCGATCTAGGCGACGTCTGAGGTGGATATTAATTAATCAGCGGGGAGCTTCTGCAGTGCAGGGGAAGAAAAGTGTAGAGCGCTGACTCAGCAAAAAATAAAATTGTATTAAGGACCCAGAGTCATCTTTGTCCCCATTTCTCCTTTTGTTTCACTGCCTCCCTTAATACTGTATCTTAACTGCGTTCCCACCTATTTGCGACAGCCTCCCCCTGGATTTCGAAGCTGCGTCAGAGGCCGCTTCATAGCAAGGATTATGAATGTATGAGTAAACATAATTAGAATTACAATTCTTAGTTATTTAGGTTCTCATCTGAAAAATGGCGCATTTTGTAATTTGCATGTCACACCAATGTTACAGAAGGGTTTATCAAAATATTTTTTTCCACTGTCTGACACTGTGTGGTATATTGTTATATAGTATATATTTACAGGTAAAATGCCACATATAATGAGAATGATTAAAGTAATAATCTTGCTATAAGACCTAAGAAACAGTGTGTAAAATGATGATGCTCTAGATGCCTTGAAGGGCGAGGAATAGACTCACTTACTGTACAAACAGTGATGACGTACATAAGGGTGCGCACACAGTTCTGCAACAGAAATACGATTGGGTCCAATGACTTGTCAAGCTATGCAAGAGCATTTCCACCAAAGAGCACATTTAATTGCTTGCAGCAACATTAGCAAAATGCCTAAAAGATGCTGTTTTTTTTGCTAGGTAATGTAATTTTAGCATATTGCTGTCCATCTGAAACTGTGAATGGCTGTACTAAAAAAAATACTAAAAAATACTTGGCACTATCTGGTCGCTTTTGCTGTATATATA